>APFE030921025.1:726-33303 GCA_000404065.3 Pinus taeda
CCGTCGGATTGTAAGTTACAAATGTACATAGTAAAGAAACACACTTTACCTAACTCTATACTAGACCAAGTTATACTTAACTATTCCTATGTGTCGGAATATCCTAACACATACCATGTGGCTTTGCTGGTTTTCGCTATAAAATTATCCACTATACAATATATATTTAGTTTCTATCTATTGGAATTAGTGTATTTACCTTTTATATTTATGGGTAATGATAGCACTTATGGTCATACCACGTGGCTTCCTGAAGAGTCATAGAGTTGCATGAAAGTAGCTTCCCGACAGCCCTCTGCCTCTCCACGTAAATTTTTTTAACACGATGGAGATCTCCCAAAGTTGATCCAACAGGTAAAGAGAATTAGGGTTCGAAAGGTTTAGGGAATTCATTCTTTCATCCTAGCATTTCGCTCGACGACCCTGCCGCCCTTTCTCTGTGTTAGATCAGAGCATATATAACACACAATGGATTTATACTCAGAGACAGACAAATGGAGAAACAACAAGATTACTCAATCGAAAATAGCAGAATAGATAAAACAAGAACTGGAGAACAGAAATCACTTTGCATTACATAACAGGCTTGAGCCTTGGCTTGCTTTCCTTGGCTAGAGAAATTACAAATTTATGGACACAGAAGAAGGATTTAGAATCCTGTATGTGATTCAGATGGAGATTTGGAATGATCTAGAAACTAATGACGATGTAGAAAGATCTAGAATCCTGAAGATCTAGAAACTAATGGCGGTGTAGAAGAATCTAGAATCCTGCATGTGATTCATACTGTAGGAATTTACAGGGTAAGTTCCTCAGACAGAACACCAAAAGGACACCGCTCACAAACAGATCACAGATCAATACACCAGTAGTTTGACGTGGTTAAAACCCTCAAAGAGGGAAACAGTCCACGCCCTATGCCAACGTGGCCACTACAGGAAATTTATTAATAAAAGAATGAAAATTTACATAAGCTTCTCTCATGCACGTTTAACCTACAAATGACCCTCCATGCGCTTTAAATAGAATTCATGGACCAGTCGGGTGTCAAGCCATGGATCAAGTGTCGGTATACCGAGGAGAGAATGAACCGTCGGATCACTACATATCATGACCGTCGGATTGTAAGTTACAAAATGTACAACGGTAAAGAAACACACTTTACCTAACTCTATACCTAACTCTATACTAGACCAAGTTGAACTTAACTATTTCCTATGTGTCCGAATATCCTAACATCCCCCCTTAAGAACAACTTGGGATAGGATTGAAGGATTTACAAATATGACACAATAGGAGAAGGAAGGAGGCGCTAGAGCCTATACATTTGTTATCTTGGCTTGAGAGGAACAATCACTGGTTTGATTGTCTTTAAACGCTTGAATTCTCTACATCCCTCTGAAGATTCAACTCCTCCTCATTTAATGCCTTATTCTCTTCTTCCAACTTCATATATATAACTTTGAATTTCTTAAACTCCTCTTCAAATATATATTTTCTTCAAGATCTTCCAAATCAATAGAGGTTCAACTGGATTCACCACTAGTGTTTATTTCACTCTCAAAAGTTTATTCCCTTGACAGATCTAGGGATTATTTTGCTGATATGTGAGATGTCCTTTCTTCTTATTCACCAGAGGTGGACCCATTGTCTTCTTGACAAATGTAAAAATATGCTATTTCTATTAGGTAGCTCTATCCTCACTACAAATTGATGAACATCTGTCACTTTCACTAATACTTGTAGCTGAGCAGTCATGAAGATAAATGGTCTATTGTTCTACAATAACAATAAAACAACAACTTACTTGTAGATTGCATCTTCTCTGGGTGTTGATCATTGAATTGGCCTATTGATAAATAATCATCATCTGATTCATGAATTTCAATGCTCTTTGAATATTTCCCTAATTCATCCTCCATGGAAAGCCTCTTGACACCACACGCAATTTGCATGTTTACTTCATATATGGACTGCAATTTGTCTCATATCTCCTTGGCAGTTTTAAAACATATTACTTTTTCAATATCTGACTTAGACAACCCTATCATGATTTCCTTCCTAGCTTGTTTATCAAACTTATCGTTTATTACTCCATTCTCCACATATAGCCATACATCCAAATCAATATCTTGCAAGCATATTATCATCCTTACCTTCCAAGTTGTATAATTTGAGTTATCCAAAAATGGAACTCCATCTAAGGTAATCTAGTCCTGGTTCTCCATGATCCTTGATCTTCGTTCCAGCTATTAAACTGATTGTGAAGGACATTAGATCTGATACCAATTGTTAAAAACAATGGAAACTACGACACTACGAAGGGGGGGGGTGATTCATGAGGCTCAAATATATACAATTACACTAACTTTTCAATTTATATATACATACATATATACATATATATACTAGGTCAATAACACACACTCCACTCACATATATATCATAAACACAAATCAGGAGATTAACAGTATCAAGCCTCCCATTATACAGCTTCAACTTGATTACATCATGGCCTCACAAGCTACCACTTGTATGCTTATCAATTACTACTAAAAGGATCTTCAATCTTTGCTCATTTATCAGCTACCACTACAAGGGGTTGCTTCCCTTTCTCATTTATACCCACTAGAAGGGAGAATTTCCCCTGCTCGTTTATTAGTCTTTTCTTAAAGGGACTCTTGCCCCCAAAGATTTACTAGCACCTACTAGAAGGAGCTACTACCCATGATCTAAAAGCTACCACTTGCCAGCCTTGCTAATCCACATTTCATCCATTTTCAAACTCATATCAATAGGCCTCTTACCTCATAAACCAATAACTTTTTTCTTATTACAACTGCTCACCAAAACCACCTTAAACACCTTCAACAATATATGGTTGCTGAACAAATCACCATCACATTCAACAATTTATGATTGTTGATATAAAACATCATGTTCTACTCACCATTAAAGATACCACTTGCTAGCCCTGTTGATCTCTCACAATCTGCTGCACACTCTCATGCAACTCCCCAACTCCAACAACTCTCTACATTCTCGCTTATGCATCATTCAAAAACTTTCTCACAATCTATTGCTCTCCACACTCTCATCCATCTCTATGCTGCTCGAGCTCTATTTTATAGAATTATGCATTGATATTTTTGAATTGAAATTTAGTTATCTCACTTTCAAATCTGTTGGATGAATTACTATTTTTTTCCTTTGTCCTGTTTAGATTATTCCTTGAATTCTACTCTTCAAGTCTTATTCTCCTCCTGACCTATTACTTCAAAAAATTATGAGTTTAACTGTTGTTTTCTTCAATCGTGTCTTTGTTACAAGATTTAACAATGCACTTGCTATTTTTAGATATAGTTTAATTTAGATTAATTGCCAAATCTGTTGCTACAACTAATTTTTCTTCCAACTCTTCCTCTGTCTGTTATTTTTGGCTTGAACTACCTAACAACACCATTGAACTATCACTTACCAAGGTTGCCGACTCATTCATGCTGCTATCAAGATTCAATCTCTACCAAAACTACTGTTAAAATAGCCGCCATTGTTCATGCCAAATCCATAAGGCCTTTTATGTTGTTGCCACCAAATTGGTCATGCTTCCAACTCATTCACCCATGCACAACACTTTTCTATAGCCTAAAAGGCCTTCACGAACCTTTTTAATTTCAATTCAAAACACATATGTCGAATTGGCCATTAGCACCTTTCTCTTTGGCTCCCTTACCTATTTTGGGCTATATAAATAGGTCTCCATGACCATTGGCTAAGGCCATTGGATGCTAAGCCTTTTCAACCCTACACAGGTCAATTCCCTGTGTTAACAGTTTCATGTTGTTGGTCTCGCTTCTACGCGAAGCAACCAACCACAAACCCAAAGGCTGAAGCTCTCTATATCCAGACTCTTTTATTTGTGCCGCATCCATTGTCTCATTTATATGCGAAACAGGCCAAGGAGTTGGTGCTTGGATGCTCCTTTGTTTCTACATGAAATAAACAATAAACAACACTTAGCTGTTTCCAAGAGCCTCAACGAATATTTTCAATTGTCGCCCCCATGATCATTACTTGAGGCATAGGGCTTGGTGCAGGCGCTTAGCCTGTAGCTCTTTATCTTCCGACGTATTCACTTATGTGCCCCTTTACTCACCCACTTGGGCCAAACCTCTAGGTTGATGTGTCCCATGGGGATCACTCGAGGCCCATTTCATTGGTTTTTACTCTGCCTCCATGGCCTGGGGCCTTATGCCAAATGCCGCTGCAAAATACATAACATTGGATCTTCCGGGCTCATGTCCTGCAGGCTAAGCTGTCTCATGGGGTCCTCCCACTCTTCTTTGACTGGCTTCCACTTTGTGCTATCTATCGATGTGTCCCAATGCTTGCCTCCCAAGAATATCACTGGCGCACCACTAACAAACTGTCGGTATCTTGTTAGCAGGATGACGCCACTCCTGCCATGTGTCAACCTCTGAGTGGTGACAAATGTCACTCAGAAATGGGCCCTTTAGGTGCCTAAAAACCTTTAATATGCCTGCCACGTGTCCATGTTGAGATCATCCTATGACGTTGTCTCAATCAATTATGAGATTCCACTTGTCTTCCTAGAGGAGAGAGAAAAGGTCCTCCAAGTCCTTGTTTTGCGGCCAAATCCTTTGTTATTTTGTTTTTGGATCGTTGACCTTTTCCTTTGTATTTATTCAAAAGCATCCGGGACAGTGCCTTGCTATAATTTCACTTTTCTAAATTGTTTGGATAAACCTCTAGGCTCACCCTCTGCGGGCTGAGATGTCAAAGTGGGCCTCCTCCTGCTCCCTTTTCATTAGTCAATTTATTGTTGTCATGACCCAACACTTACCTCCTGATCCATTTGATATTGCACCATATATGAATCCTTAGGGGTGCTCCCGCTAGGGTATATTGTTGGGTGGGCTCAAACTGCTCGGTCCCCATTGGACAACACATAGCTGTCTTGTCCCGATGCCCATCTTCCGAACCTTCCATTTGTTTTCCAAAAGGGTTGCATCGGGGTGAACCCACCATGCTACCACTACTGGGTGAGCTCCAACTGTGGACAATCAAATGCATTTCCACTGCTACTACATCTACCTGGAGCTTTGCGTGGAGGCTCTACCATCCTTTTCGTTGAGTTTGGAATTTAAGTCAACTTTGGCTATGCACCAAAGGCTACTCCATTCACCTTTAACTCTGCTATGAAGGCCTTGGGGTCACCAAAATTTGGCTGGCTCTAACTCTTGAACTAGGAGGCCATTTTAGACCTTCAACATACTGTTGGAAATATTTCTTAGAGCTCTTTCTATGTGTGGGTTACACCTACACTTGAGTTGATCTGCTACTCCAAAATTGGCTCCGAATACTTTGCACAATATAATCGACTTTACCTTGCACTCTTTGTAATTGCCTTTTCCTTTTCTTTTCCTTGTGCCATCTATTCTATTTCCTTTGCCATAAATATTTTCCTTGGCCACCAATGGCAACATAATTACCAATGCAGTTGCATTTTCCAATCTTTTCCCTTTCTTTTATTCCAATCATCTTTTCTATCGATGACAACTCATTTCCAACAAAGTGAAGGGGATGCTTGAGCTTGGAAGGCTATGTGTGATTAGAAAATATGAAATTAATGTGTTTGAATGCAAAGTGGATTACTCAAGGGTCTGAGGGGTACCTGGAGGCCCTAGAGGCCCTGGTAAAGCAACAAGTTGGAGTCTGTTGAGGTTTGGTACCCTGGTCAGTGTAGGGTACTAAGTATGTACTTGGTAATGGACAAGTAGCTGCCCCAGGAAGGAAACATCATATTTACTCCTATAAATAAGTATCAATTTAGTTAGCATATCTTATGCTTTTGTGTTTTGAATATATGAATTATAAATTTAAGTTCTTAAGAGCATAACACTTGCAAATACACTATTGGTTTTATGGGCATGCTTGGAGAATGGTGTTTGGTGCTCCAAGGTGGAAGGTAAGGGCTAAGGAAAATTAATTTCGCTGCATAATACCACAGGGTAGACATTGGAAAATTAGCACACTTGGATGCAAAAAATGTTTATGTAGAATATGACACATGATTGTGACAATATGTGACAATTTAATAATAGAAATTGTATACAAGAACAATAACTAGTGAGGTTACAATAGATTGAATGTAGGAGCTTTATGCAAAATTTGTATATAAGCTTTGTTGTATTGATATTGGTGGTATAACTAGGTACAAGTGGTAGAACCAGGTATAGGTGGTATAACATATTTTCTACAGGGAATAATAGGTTGATAATAGGTTATACTAGATTAGTCATAGGTAGTCACAAGTGTATTAAAGGGTATTCCATAGGCATGTCAGAATATTATAATAGGTACAACATGTTACTACAAGCATATTGGTCTCGGGTAGGTGACATGTTCTTTATAGGTTATAACAGACTTTTCATCTACTCAAGACCAATATGCTTGACAAGTCTGAGACAAGATCATTACAGGTTACAATAGGTGGATTGGACGTAGGTGGTGGTAGGTTTTCTAATAGATTTTATAACAGGTTTTGTGACTAGATTATCAGAAGATGATAATACATATGTAATATGTTCTAATAGGTCTTCTGGCAGGCCTTATATACATGTTGTAATAGATATTTTGACAGATCTTGTGTATAGGATGTGATAGGTCTTCTTATAGGTCTTGATAGGTATACAACACAATTGTTATAGGGCCATACTAGGTGTCATGGCGAGACTAATGACATGTTTCATGACAAGATATAACAAGTGTGAATGATGAGAATAACATGTATTGTGATAGGATATAGCCACATGTAACAAATAGATACAACTTTGACAAGCTCAACTATCATACAAGTTCAAACAAAACAACAAGAATGAAGGAAATAAAAAATGCAAGAATAAGAATTATGGATATATGTTTGTATGCAAGGAACATGCTCGTGATCGAGGCACTTGAAAGACAACTATGGTTATGGCTTATTGCAATACATGAAAATCTCATTCTTTATGATTTGTTTTATTAATGGTTGTACGCACTTAGCTGCTGATTTCTCTTGTTGAAAGAAATTAAATTGATATGTATGTGTATTTATATATGCTCTTATATGTGAGAATTAACTGTTACAGATATTAATGTCGTATGTTTGATGTCCTCTAGGGGCAAGGATGATGGTGTAGAGCTTGCACACCTATCAATATGGGGCAAGGACCTCCAAATACTATTGATGTGTAGATGGTGCCAAAAGCATGCAGGGTGCCCCCAGAAGAAGCCATGTATAGGGACATGGACTTGCAACTATAGTTGGTGAGATCAAGTTACTTTTGCAGTAGAAAATTCAAACTATAGACATATGATGCACTAAGTACAATCAATAGAATAAGGGGTGGGGGCGGGAGGGGGAGTGGGGGAAGAAAGTAATAAGCTTGCTTATTTACGATGTTGTAAATATGTGTACTCTTATATGTACATTGGTGAGTCAGATGAATGTGATTATAGGCTGGTGAGCTGAGTTATATGATGTGGCCTGCGTGCCCATGTATAGATGCGAAATGTATTTTTGGGCTAACATGCCTAGAATATATGCCCTTAGGGGATGTGAGATGTAGTATACCTAGGGGGATATTATGGGATATAGAGGTAGGTTCCTAAAGGGAATAATGTAATAATGTGATGGGTCATTAATAAAGTGGTTAACCCGCATCATGTAAGGGACCACAAGTAGTTAGGAATAATGTAATAAACCCATTGTATTAGATATATAATATTGAGAGACCCAAGGTATTGTATGTATTAAGCCTATATAAAGAAGATAGATACTCCCCATTAAGGGACGTCAAGGATTATTATATTGGTAAGCATATGACTTGTGGAGTGTTCTCCTTCCTTAAGGAGTGATTGTATAGTGTTACCCTACCTAAAGGGTTTGATATTAATAAAATATCCAAACTTTCTATTTCTCTCTTGTTATTTCTGAGCATATTTCTATTTTCATATATTTTCAAGTCATATCTATTAGTGGTATTAGAGCACTTTCTTGGGCAAAGTGAAAAGATTATTATTTTTATTTTTGCAGGAATTTTTTGGGGCGACGAGTTTGCAGATCATATATGAAACTTATGGGGAACAATTTGTAGAAAAGATTGCATATCTTGATTCTTTGTGAAAAAATATCCAAATTCAAAAAAAAATCAGCCGAATCAGAGTTCGGATGAGGGAGATATCGCTGATTTAAAATCGGTTGTGTTGCAGAAATGTTTTTGACGAAAATTCGTGGACGACAGAACTACAATCAATTTTTGTAGTTTTTATGGGGAATTTTGAAAAACTAATTGCAAATTTGAGATCCTATTGAAAAATTACCCAATATGAAAAACAAATCGGTCGAATTGGACTTCGGATGAGGGAGATATCACTGTTTTATATTTTAGTTTTTATTTATTTTTTTTATTTATTATTTTTATTTTTTTTTTAATTATTATTGCTTTTTATTTATTATTTTTTTTATTATTTTTATTATTTATTATTTATTTTTATTATATATATATATATATTTTATATTTTTTATTTATTTATTATTATTTATTATTATTTATTTATTATTATTATTATTTTTTTTGTACGCTTTGGTTGGACTCCCGATTTACATTTTCCATTACAACCCCACACAGGGGAGGGTAGCCCAAGATTTGAACCCAAGACTTCTGTTTGGTGAGACTTCATTTCCCGGCCACTGCACTTGAGCTATCCCCATTGTTGACTTTATTTTTTTGTTGATTTTGTTTTTTTATTTTTATTTTTTAATATTTTAATTTTAATTTTTATTTTTATTTATTATTTATTATTTATTAATTATTAATTTATTAATTTTTATTTAGTTTTTTTTTATTTTAATTTTTATTTATTTTATTATTTTCTTTTTATTATTTTTATTGCTTATTTTAGTTATTTATTTGATTTAATTTTATTTAATTTAATTTAATTAAATAATTATTAATTATTAATTTATTATTTTATTTATTATTATTATTTATTTTATTTTATTTATTTATTTATTATTTTATTTATTATTATTATTATTTATTATTATTTTCCTAGAATATTTTGTGACGACGAGACAGTTGCATCACAAATATGAAATTCCAGAGTGCCCAAATAAGGATTTCAATCACATGGGAAGATGCAAAATGGTTGTTCCATTTCCAAAAATAGGTTACAATAAGAATTCTGAGCCATATTAAGTGAGTTGTATCCATTTTAAACTTTCACCAAAGTAAGAGATTTTTTCAAAACCCTCTTCATGGCTTCTAGCAAGATGTTTTTTACAGGAAAAGATGATGGGCCGACTATTGAGATTTTTATAGAATCTCAGAAGTGTGACTTCCCATGGTGTTGGAAGGACAAAATAGGGTATTATTTGAAAGATGAGGTTGCTATATGGTGGAAATCACTTGATAGTGAGATTCTGAAGTTATGTCGTGTTCACGAAATTGAAAAACTATTTCTGGACAAATGGTCTCATACTGGAAAGAAGGAAACCAAGAAACCTAAAGGGTTATTTTCTGCTGGTATCTCCTTATTAGAGGCTGATGGATTTATTGAAAAGGGGAAAATCATTGTGTCTATCAATCCTAGTTGCAAGTATAATTTAATCAATGTTAATGTGGCAAAAAAATTACAAGTTTCAACAAAACATATTGCAAAGTCATAGGTTGATAATAAGGATGTTCAAATTTATAAAGATTTGAAGCTTTCTATGGATAAGTATGTGTTGCATTGTGATTTTTATACTTCAAATATGGATAATATGGATGTTGTTTTGGGATATCCTTGGATGGAATCTATGGGTACTATCAATATTAATGTGCAGAAGAAATTCATGAAGCTCTGGCATAAAAAGAATAAAATTGCATTGCAGGATATTTCCATTAAGACCCAAGCAGAGACTAGGGAGGCAGAAGCACAAATATCTACTGACACTAACACATCAGATGATGAACCTTTGATGGTCAACAACCAAACACAAATATCAAACCAGGTACCAGAAAAATCACTAGACACCACTCATGCACCAATAATAGAGGAATTCACGATGGATATTCCATCAGTTAAAGCTTCAACATATCACCACCCACATCACCAAACGAGACAACAACCAACAAGGTGGAAACGAATTAGCAACAAGGACAACAATCCCTGCATGACAAATAGAGAGGTGCGTAGATACAACCGCAATACATCAACACAGAGGAACCACCAAGATCAAATTCCATCTCAAGCGAGAAAGGCACAAGTTAGATCGAGGGTTCACCTTTCTCGTGGATGGCTAGATGCATGTGCATGGTACCAGTGGACTACTCTTTTGAGTAGATCTTATTATTTGTGTTTTTCTTATGTTTCAGGGACGAAACATGTTCAGGGGGGTCGAATGTAGTATACCTAGGGGGATATTATGGGGTGCAGAGGGAGATATCCAAGGGAATAATGTAATAATGTGATGGGTCATAGTTAATAAATAAAGTGGTTAACCCGCATCATATAAGAAACCATAAGTAGTTAGGAATAATGTGATAAGCCCATTGTATTAGATATATGGTATTGAGAGACCCATGGTATTGTATGTATTAAGCCTATATAAAGAGGATAGAGACTCCCCATTAAGGGATGCCAAGGATTATTGTATTGGCAAGCATATGGCTTGTGGAGTGTTCTCCTTCCTTAAGGAGTGATTGTATGATGTTACCCTACCTCAAGGGTTTTTATTAATAAAGAGAAGCATTTATATAATCCTATCTTTTTATATCTGGGTATATTTATATTTTCTTATATTTGTAGGTCAGATCTATTACATGAGGCGAGAGAGTTTGGATTTGTAATTAAGATGTAATTAAACACATATTAATAAAACAGGTTGGCTACAGATCCCATTCCAAGTAAAAAGAGCATGGGGGATGAAAATATAGGAACAAGGTAATGGTTGGGTGTTTTTGGTGAAAAGTGCACCCTGGGGCCCACATGGATTTGAAGGGTGCCACATGGCAAAGTAAATCCATGCAATTATAAAAGAAGAGCAAGTGCTTGTGAGAATTATTCACTTGTTGATTCATTTAGTCTGGGTGATTAATGAGCTAGTGATTCCTGAGGCTGGACTCTAGAACTAGTTAAGATGTAGTTATTTAGTTAATCACATCAAATTGGATGCATCTTAGGCTTTGTGAGATCTAGTGGCTCTGGGAGTTTGGTGGCCCTGAGAGTTTGGTGGCTTTAATTATGGATTGGTGGCCATATATTTTTGGTGTGAACTCGGTACAGTGTTAGTAGGTAAGACCTGGATTGGACTTAGGAACTGATTGTGGGATTATTCAGTTTTGGCTTTGGGCACTTGGACACTAATGAGTAGAAGAGCTCCTAGAGTTTCAAGTTGATATTGTTAAGGCCCATCATAAATCACCCTAGAAGGTGGGCACGACTGAGGGACTCGGGTTGTGCCACTTGGGTGTCAGTCAAGGGAACGTGAGCCAGTTGTTGGAGACTAAGGATGTTGGAGATTAGCGTCTGCTGAGGTTTGGTTGTTCTGTTAGAATTGTTTCCTAGATTTGCAGTCCTAACTTGGGGGTGACCTTTGGTTTAGATTATGAACCACATGGTCTATGGTTGGGTGGAATGTGTAAAGCTCACAACTAGCTGGACATTTTATGAAAACAAATATTCCCTAGGAAATGATACATTTTATGTGTATATTTTTATGTAATTATGTTTTACGCTGATAAAATCCCAACATGGGTATCTATTGTATTTATGTGCCATGCATTGTTTATATGAGCTATTTGGTTGTAAAGCCTAGTTGGGGTTTGGTATATATATATATATCATTGTCCATGCTTATTTGAAATGAATATAATGGTAATTAAATGTATGGATAACAATTATGTGTGGCATGACATGTAATGGTTGAGTATTTATGTATCATGCATGTAGATATGTAGTTTATAATTTGATGCCAGGTACAAGTACATGCCTTGGAAACAATGGTATAGTTAAATTAACATATTATACAAACTATTAAATCACTACAAAGCACTAACATTGGGATGGTTTGGTCACAGGGGCTCTAGAAATGAGGTACGGTTTTGAAGACTGTACCAGGGTTATTAGGCTTCCTATGAAAAATGGTAGTACTCGGCGTTGAAGGAAATGTAACTAGGTTCGGTATTCATGATTTTGATTTTGATATTCGTATTTATTCAAGAAAAAAATTATTATTATTATAATATATGTCAATGAGTTTCTTGCTCATTGAAATAGGTCTAGCACTATTTAAAGTGCTATAGGTGAGTCAAATAGTCAAAAGAATAAGCTTAAGACCTTAAGGGCATGTATGTTTTATGGTCAAGAGAATACCTCCAAGCAAAGTCACAAGCATCCTCCAAGCAACGACATCCCCGAAAGAAGAAATCTGAAGCATAAGAGCAGTCCTAAAGTCGGCCTACAAACAAGTTATCTAGTCGGACTCAAGTCGACCTAAAATAAGGAGAAAACAACTATATATAAGGGTCATACTCCACTCCAATACAGCGCATGGATATCTCTGAAATTAATGCAAAAAAAGAGGAGGAAGAAAAGTGATCAAAAGATAAGTAAATGAGCCTCTAGTGCAGCGTACAAGGAAGACTCTAGACAAAAGTTGAAGGGACTATTTTCTAGGGTAGAAAATAGTCACATGCGCAAGAAACATACCTCTTCTTGCAGTCACAAGAACACCATCATTACAATCACATAGTATCATTGGTTGGACAATCTAAGCAGGCCTATAAGGCCCCTCACTCAAGCATAGAAGGATCTCTCATAAGCAAAGAAGAAAGAGGTCTACACCAAAGAGAAAATAGTCACACGTGTAAAGGTAAAGAGGCTGTCCCTGCTGTCATAACAACCCTCCCATTATAGTCTTACACGTTCATTTATAGGTGAAGACAAGAAAGGAATCCTCATATGAAAAGGGTCTCATC
Source organism: Pinus taeda (assembly GCA_000404065.3). Lineage (NCBI taxonomy): Eukaryota > Viridiplantae > Streptophyta > Pinopsida > Pinales > Pinaceae > Pinus > Pinus taeda. Next base: position 13,755 of record APFE030921025.1, read on the forward strand.
AAAGGCATCTTCTCTAGACCAAGTACAACAAGGTTACTAACAAGTTGAAAAGAAGAACGAAGTGCCGCAAGTAGGAGGACGAAGTGCTAGGAACCAAAGTATTGGAAGAAGTGCTGAGGTATATGGTGCAGAAAGGAGTAAAGAATTGACTTGTGCTTGGAGGATCTCTTTTTCAGGGGTTTAGGGTTTGGCATTTATCAATAGAAGCTTCAATAAGACAAATTCACTAAAGGGTTTTCCTCTCAAGAGAAGAAAGGTTTTGGCCCTGGAAGAGAGATTGATCTTATGTTCTTATTCTTATGTTTTGGTAGCAGTTTGATGAAGCACACACACATGCATTAATAAGTATAAGAAGAAAGATTAAGCTAACAAGAAAATTAAAAAGACTCCACAAATTGTTATCAAGTAATGAAGAATCACACTACACTACTTTGCCCTAGATGCTTCAACATGGTAACAGAGCGTAGGTAACACATCAAGGAATGGGAAACTCAAGAACACTCATCAAGGAGAAGCATCTACAAATTTGAAGCATCAAACCTAGAAGCCTCAATCACTTCAATAATAAGAAGGGTCTACAATCCATCAATCATAAAGGAGGTCTACAAAGCAAGAAGAAGAGACTTACATAAAGGCACCTACAAAGAAGAGTAGATTGAAGCAGGACCTACATCAAGCTACAAATCTTCAAGCAAATATCATCACCAAGCAAGTTCACTTGGAGAAGGAAACTTGAAGAACATCAAGATCTAGGGAAGACAAGCCATCACACCTTCAAGGAGGAAGCAAATCCATTACATCTCAAAATCTATCAAGTAAGTACATGTCCCCTTCTGAACATACATCAATGTCTTTTTGCAAGGAAAGCAATAAATTGGTAGGTACCAATAACTTTCTTGCATGGAAGAAGAGGAATGGTCTACTTCTCAAGGAAAATGAACTCCTAGAACATGTCAAAGGGAATATCAATATCCTTGATAAGGAACAGGCTCAAGCCTTAGCTAAGTACAATAAGGACGAGACAAGAGCTCAAAGGATTCTAATAGAATCAATCAAAGACTCCCATTCCTTGTCTCCAAATTTGAGACATCGAAAGAAATTTATGATAAGCTAGTAGAGCTATTATCGGTATCCACAACTAGAGAAGTAATATCTATGAGGAATGAATTGTACAAGATGAAGATAACAAAGGAAGGAATAGCTCCCTACTTCATGAAAATCTCTAAAATGAGAGATCAAATTCAAGAGCTTGGGGAAGTCATGTATAACAGAGAGATGACAACTGTAGTACTCAATGCTCTACCTAAGGAGTGGGGAAACTTCTTATCAAGCATATATGCCAAGAAGGAAGAAACCACTCTCAGTGAAATGTGGTCTCTATGCAGAACAAAGGAAACCAGACTTAAGGCAAAGGAAGATGCGGGATCAAAGGAGAAAGCATTTTCTACCATGGCCGAGGGAAAGGGTAAATTTGGCAAGTTTGGTCCACAAAGAACAAACAATAGAGACATGTCCTAAGCCTAAGAAGGACAATAACAACAAAATAAAGATGGAATAAGCTCACATAACTCAAGAGGTGAAAGAAGAAGGAAGATCCTCCGAATCTCTACTATGACTAGGTCAAACTCTTTACTTCTAGACTTCTTTCAAAGATTTCAGTAAGCTAGGAGCATGTAGGAATAAATTAAAATTGCATGGATAGAAACATCCTATAGAATCTAGAAGCATGATGTACATAGAATTATAGATACTCATGAAGATCTAGCATTTATGATAAGAACAAAAGTGCATAAGTAGAAATATCTTCTAGAATATATGAGCATGGCAGATATAGCTAAAAATATTCATGTAGAAGAAGCATACCTAGAATAGGACCTCATACACAATGAAAAGAAAATTGATCATGATTAATAATCTTAGAAGACCTCCATCCTCAAAAGAAAAGAAACATTTGCGAGACAAGGTTCTTTAAGATCCTTTGATGGAATCTTCAAAAGAAGGTTCATGGACCAAAGCAGATGTCTCATTGGGAATCCCATTCATGGGATTCAAGAAAAGGATGATAATAGGCAAGCTAAGATGAAGCAAGAAGAGCACAACAAGATCAATCAAATGAAGCCAGGATGATCAAATAAGAATCAAGATGAGGTATGTATGCATCAAATTTTAAGTCATGTTATCATTTGTATATTATTGAGTCATGGGTATAATTCTATAACATGATCAAGCATGAAATAATCTATTTCACCAAGAAAATGCTCGAAGGAATGTACCACAATATAATGAAGGCCAACAAAAGAATATGCTCACATAAGGAGCACAAGGTTGATGACTAAGAAGCAAGAAGAAATGCTTACAAGTCCAGAAAGCAACCAATGAAGGAATGCTCTCTCAAGAAGCATTAGATGGTTGACCTATCTAATAATAAGCTAATGAAGAAAGAGATCAATCATGTGGAAAAACACCAAGATCACCGAGAATCAACATCTGACAAGATACTTTGAAGATATCTCCCGAAAGAATGCAAGACGACTCTGATAAAGAAAGAAAGGACCATTGACACCTATGAATGCCTTAATGATATAAAAGGTGTAGATAACTGATTCTACTCTACATATATGTCGTGATGAATAATCCATCCAACAAAATAAAAAGAAATGTTGAAGCAATATTAGGATGAAGTCTTAATGGGCTACTAGGTCAAAGCATGTAAACAAGCACAACAAAGTATCCATGAGAAGGATATTCTGAAGCATGGACAAGATGACAAAGGAGTAGCCAATATGACAAGAAAAACTTGATGTATGACATTAAAGCCACTTTCCTTGAAGGAGGAAATGACACGACAAACCGGGAAGGAAAGTGATTGATGCATGGTGCTTTACCTAGAAGAAGTCCGAAAAAAGACTTCACGACATCAAAGAAAGAAAGGAGATCAAGCAACTGAAGGACCCCCAAAGAAGAAGTTTCTGATGTTTTCTGATGAATGGAGGAGTCCCTAGTTAAGAGGGAGCTCTGACAAATCCCTGATAAAGAGGGAATTTTGGATCACCCCTGATTACAAAGGAGTCACAATTGTGTTTTCCATTTCATGGGTCATGCACTAGACCAAGGCTAACAACCATAAGTGTAGATGAAGACCATGAATGGAAATGTAGACACACGATAGAAACTACATTATTGTATTCACTTAGGAAGAAATAATGTGAGGATTAGGTAATCATCTGGCATCCGATACTCTTTGAGGATGTGTAGGTCATCCAAGATAAGAGGAGGCAAGATGATCGATATTCTTTGAGGGCTGGGAACCCAAAATAAGAATAGTCCTAGAAGGTCATACTCGAAGAACACCCAAGTGGGTATGTACCTTGAGAGACAATGATGAAGGTGTCTATAAATCATTGGTCTCACCATCATTGTAGCTCATGGTCTTGTAAATATATGGAGATGTTAGTCAAGGCCTTGAACTATGACAATGCTAATGTATATGATGCTATAACAGATGGATTGCTAATCCAGTTTTGCTTATGTGAATTCTTCAAGATTGATAATAGCCAAACACCTTGGAATGGTATATGAACGCCTCCCTTGTTAATAGGGAGCGTTGAAAGAAATGTAACTAGGTTTGTTCTTCATAAATGTACTTTTTATATTTTTATTTATTCAATAAAAGAAATATTATATTTATAATAGATGTCAATGAGTTTTTTGCTCATTGAAGTAGGTCTAGCACTATTTAAAGTTCTATAGGTGAGTCAAATAGTCAAAACAATAAGTTGAAGACCTTAAGGGTATGCTATACCTTGTATGTATATGTATTATGGTCAAGAGAGTACCTCCAAGAAAATTCACAAGCATCCTCCAAGAAACGACATCCCTGAAAGAAGAAATATGAAGCATAAGAGCAGTCCTTAAGTGGGCCTACAAACAAGTTATCTAGTTAGCCTCAAGTAGGCCTAAAAGAAGGAGAAAACACCTATATATAAGGGCCATACTCCACTCTAATAAAATGCATGGATAACTCTGAAATCAACGCAAAAAATGAGGAAGAAGAAGGGTGATCAAAAGACAAGAAAAGGAGCCTCTAGTGCAACGTACAAGGAATAGTCTAGACCGAAGTTGAAGGGATTGTTTTCTAGGGTAGAAAACAACCACACGTGCGAGAAACAAACCTCTTCCTACAATCACAACAACACCATCATTACAGTCACATAGTATCATTGGTTGGGGAATCTAAGCAGGCCTATAAGGCCCCTTACTTGAGCGTAGAAGGAGTTCTCACAAGCAAAGAAGAAAGAGGTCTACACCATAGAGAAAATAGTCACATGTGTGAAGGTAAAGAGGGTGTCCCTGCTGTCATAAAAACCCTCCCATGATAGTCTTACAAGTTCATTTATTAGTGAAGACAAGAAAGGAATCTTCATATGAAAAGGTTCTCATCAAAGGCATCTTCTCTAGAGAAAGTACAACAAGGTTACTAACAAGTTGAAATGAAGAACGATGTGCCGGAAGTAGGAGGATGAAGTGCCAGAAGAAGTGCCGAGGTATATGGCGCAGAAAGGAGTGAAGAATTGATTTGTGCTTGGAGGATCTCTTCATTAAGGGTCAAGGGTTTGGCATTGATCAATAGAAGCTTCAATAAGAGAAATTCACGAAAGGGTTTTCCTCTCAAGAGAAGAGAGGTTTTAGCCCTGACAGAGAGCTAATATCTTGTGTTATTATTCTTATGTTTCGGTAGCAGTTTGATGAAGCACACACACATGCATTAATAAGTAGAAGAAGAAATACTAAGCTAACAATAAAAGTAAAAAGATTCCATAAATCGCTATCAAGTAACAAAGAATCACACTACACTACTTTGCCCTAGATTCTTCAACACTCGGTACTGTGGTAGTGTAGTGTTTCTCGACTAGGGGTCGAGGACGTTACACCATATTTCACCAACCAATATTTTCCATAACCAGTGTTCTCCTAACAAAAATTTCATTTATCCAAATATGATACCTTTGGCATACCATTATTTCATTATAACATCACAATATCTCTTGACATGATCTCAAAACTATATGAATTTAGCAATAATTCCATCATTTTTGTTATAATTCTATTAATTGCAATGAAATACAACAAAAGCATGTATTCAGACAATGCATTGAAGGATATATTCCAACATGTTAGTATTTTGTACATCTACATAATTTATTTTTGCAAATCTACTCAATGCATCCTCACATTAATTCATGAATAAGATATTACTATGTTAGTGTATTCCACGATATTGAGTTGGAGGGTCTATCCAAGTCTTTGACATGTTATGCAACCACCTCTCCAATACTTTCTTGACCGTCTAGACACCTTCCTCTTCAACCCAACAAAACACCAGGTATATACCCTTTATGCTAAAATAATCCCCTATGCATACTAGATGACATTTTGTTTCTTTGCTTCACAATCCCCAAAAACCTTTACCTTTTAATGTTGATCTTAGTGTCGAAAAGAAGGTTATATTGCATGATACTAATACAAGGATATCATTGGATACTTTTGCAACATTATAACTTTTCCATATCCAACATCACTATAGACTATGTCCCATGATATTTTAATCTTTGAACATGATCACATGCCTTTAATTTCTTTGGTTGTTAGTTCATCACTAGCATACATGACATATCACATTATCTAATATAAATGCATTTAAAAGGTCAAAATAATTTTATATTCTTAAGGGCTCTACTTTACCACACTTGGTGAAATGTCATTGACATAAATGCATTCAAATCACACAAACATATTAATTTATGATATTGAGTGCTTACTAAAGGAATTCTTACCTAAATTCCTTTCAGTATGTATGCAACATAAGCATATAAATCCGTACTTTCATGACTACCATCCTCATATTTGATGTTTCATGATCAATTGGTGTCTTATGGAGGTTCACATACTCCTTTCATCGACCTTTCGATCAACATTTTTTTTAATCCCTGTCCTCTTTCATAAGGATAAGTATCATATGCAGTGATATCATCAACATCTTCAACCATGCTATCACCATTTTTGATTACAGAATTACATCATTTGTATTTAATCATTATGCCATATTCACGACATAACAATATAATATTATTAACCAATGTATATATGAACTATGCATCATTTATTGACATGCCCACTAGTGCCTATACATTCCAACTATTTTATTCTCTTGCATTTTAGAATTTTCATGCCTTAATTTTATTCATATATAAACTCAAAGAAATATATATAATTAGCAAGAGAAAATTCAAACATTTATCCCTTGCATGTATACCACACAACATAACTAATCTAATTCATAATTTTCATTCACAAAGTGGATCATTGGCCATGATTTTATTATCAAATAACAATTTTACAACACAAACAAAGAATTATATTTTCTACGAATATATACATACAAATCTACTTGTTATCAACAAAAGAAAGTTTGAGTAAATCCTCTTATTAATAGGCCGGCCTTGCTAGCCATGTTCAGTAATAGTTGCTACAAAAAATTCCTCAACATTGTTGTGGGTAGCTTCCTTTGTTGTTTTACATTTCCCTCATGTTCCATTTAACTATGGCAACAATTCTGTACTCTTGTTTTTGAGTTGTCTTTTCATTTTGATCTTTAATGCATCATTCCTTTCTTTCTTGGAACAATTTTAACCAAACCCAACTTGACCTTTCCAAATTTACAACCCATAATAACAATATACGCTTCATTCACTACACCTTTTCTTTGGTCAACATTGCCCCAACATTAAATTTATTTTTCATCATCTCCAAGACATAATGATGTTGTAATTATATCACTTTAACTTTAAACGGGCTCATTTGAAGTCCATCTTATTGCGTAAAGCATAAATATAGTTCTTATTTTCAATGTGCTTTTTTTATACTCCATTTTTGGAAGAACTACAATTGTTATTTTTTGTTTTGATTTGTTAACCATGTACACTCATAATGTATTTTTTTCTCATTCTCATCCCAACAAAGTTACCAACTTAATGAGAAATTTACCGAGTTCTCATTGTTTTCGAGGTCACATCAAATCGTGATTTTCATGCTGATTTTGAAAAGTGATGCAACATCACCCTTTTTTCATTTTAGTGTTAAAATTCAATTTTCAACCTTTGCATTCAAAACCAAATATCAATATTACGAAAGACATGAAAAATCACATTGAAATGGTTGTAAAAGTAGTGATGTAACACCAACCATTTTTTTTCATAGTTAAAATTCAAACATTTTTCAATCATGACATTAAAGACCAAATATCATGATTATGAAAGACATGAAAAAATACGTTGAAATGCAAAAGTGGTGACGTAACATCACCTCATTTTATTAGGGTTAAAATTCAAACATTTTTCTATGATGACATTAAAGACCAATTATTGTCACTATGAAAAACCCTAAAAATCAATGCCTAAAGTTTGTCTTATTTTTTTTTAATGTTTGTATTTTTTAAATGTTTTTCATATTTTATTTTATTTTATTCTTTGAGGTTAAATTACCAATAGTTGATACGTCTTAACCATTGGTATCATTAAAAATAAAGCATTAAAATCAAAAACATTTTTTTTTTAAAATTCAAGGAAAAAAACCAATATTCTTTTTTAAATATAAAAAAACTTATAAAACAAAATTTAAAAATAAAAAAAATAAAATTAAATAATTTACTTCTAAAAATTCAAAAATAACCAAAAAAATTCTCCTTGAAATTAAAAAAAAAAATAAAACTCAAAAATTAAAATAAATAATAAAAAATTGAACAATAATTTTAAAAAATTACTAAATAAATTTTGAAAATTATAAAATAAAAATACATTAAAAAAAAATGTATATTTTTTAAAGATAAACTATAATTACTATTTTAAACTTGTTTTTTTACCAAAATTGGTTGGTTGCTGTTTTTTAAAATACATATTTTTAATAATTTTCCTAAAAGATTGTTTTGATGTTTTTTTAAAATTCGTTTTTTGACATATATATTGATAAGCTTCAAAAGTATTTAGAAGACCCATGTGTTAGGCTCACACTCACTGGTATTGGCATAATTCTTTCTTTATGTTGACGATATTGTTCTTTTGACAAAGAGCCATGACAATCTCAAAAATCAGTTAAGAATTCTCCAAGATTTTTGCTCTAAGATGGATATGACTATAAACATTGACAAGATTAAATCATGATAATTAAACCCAAAAATATTACTTACGACAGTTTCATTTATGATAATAGTTACGTGGAGGAAGTTCCTTCATACAAATATTTGGGAATCAACATTAATCATCAACACAATTTGAATTATAACATTGAGAAAATAATAAGTGGAGGATGGAAAGTTTACTATGGGCTTGATAACAATTGTAAGTTAGAAAATCTTTGGATTTGGGATAAAAAAAGGTTCCTCTTTGAGACTCTGATCATCTCGGTTATTTTATATGGCTGTGAGGTTTAGGGTTGTAGTATATCTAGAAAATCATGGAGGAAGATTGTGCAGATCCGATTTTTTTTATAACCTATAACCTCACGATTTAAGGATGCACTCCCTACCCTAACCTCCTAATTGATGCTAGACTTTACCCTATTAAAAACATGATTATGAATAGGTATATCATGTATAAAAAGAAATTATACAACATGGAAGCCAAGAGGTTTCCTAAAATTACTTTTAATTCTAGCCAAAACTCCCAACTTTTGCTCAAGCGAAGATGGAACAAGGATGCCAAATCTTGGCTAGACCAATGGGGGATAAAGGAGGACATTATCTTGTAGAATTAAGATAATTTTAAAAATATTATTACTTCCAAATTAGGGAGAAGTTATAGATAAATAAAGAGTTATAGGGAAAAATGAAACTAATTATATTATAAGGAGGTGATCAATCCCAATCTTGAAAACCATAATTATTTATATTGCTTGACTAATGTTAAGAAGAAAACGAATATTGCTAAGATAAGTGCTAACTCCCATGAGCTTCATAGTGAAATCGGGCGTTGATATACTCCTAAAACGCCATGTGAAGAAAGGGTTGGTCACCTATGCAATACTAAGAGGGTTGAAGATGAAAAACACTTTCTCTTAGATTGCCTAACTTATAGTCAAATCCATTCTAATTTTCAAAATAGCTTATCACACTACCAACCTTCTTGACCTATTAAGAAAACAAAACTATGGTGATATGAGAACACTTCTCTCACTTCACTTCAAGCATAGAAATAATATGTTAAAGGATTTCGATTAATTTCTTACCTTCTTAAGGTTTGATAGGCCATATTGGTCTTAATGGACTTTAATGACCATCATCATCATTATATAATTTTATATAGTGAACTTTAAGCATCATCATCATTCTCATTCATCATCATCATCATCATCATGTATATATATATAATATATAATATATATTACTATATATATTATATACTATTTGTTTATTACTTTTTAAGTGATTTTGTAATTATTATTATTATTTAAATATTTGTTTCAAACTCATTGTAATTTTTTTTTTGTTTTTTAAATTTGCTTAAATTTTAGGTTTTTATTAATTTTTTATTGATTGAAAAAAATGTTAAACACATACATGGCAGACACAAAGTGTGAATGATAAGCAATGAATCACATTTCTATTGACATAGATATACCTTTATATTACATTCATATGACCCTTGGTTTCATATTCCAAGGTCTCTTGGACTTCCTTAGACTATTCAACTTTCACACCAACCCTTAGAGGATTAGGTGTCCAACATTACCCCCCTTAATTCGAAGGGGTATGTATGAGTCCAAGAAGAGAGATGTAATATAAAATGTGAAAAAATGCATGGCAACACTAGAATGAATGTGCTCTCTGAAATGTTGGTATAAGGGAGGTGGTTTAAGGATGACCATCAACACTGGAACACTTAGTGCAGTTCCCATAACTCTTCTAGGTCTGGCAAGAAGCTGAGGTCTTTTGCTAGAGGAAGTTATCCTGATGTTTTGAAGAGGGAAACCTTCAACCTTGAAAGGGAGGTCTCACCCCACATAAAAAGGGAGAATCTCAACCTGAAAAGGGAGGTCTCAACCTGTGATGGTTTAAGGATGACCAAAAACTCTGGAATGCTTAATGCAATTCATGGAACTCTTCCAAAACTAGCAAGAAGATAAAGTCTACTACCAGAGGAAGTTTCACCAATTCTTTGATGAGGCATCACCAACTGAAGGCATGCTCAAGGGCATCTTTGTCTCTGGATACAACTCTAAATATGGTATGGCAAGTTGTGGCTCATGCTCGCTTGATGTGGCTTTGAATCTTGTAGATGACCATCATTTTTCCCCTGTCAGATACAAGGTGAGATGATGGAGAAAACTCAACTGCAAGACTGTTCAATATTCTAGAAAAAGTTCTGACATATGACTGAAATATCTTCTTGGCTGTTGATGCCCATTGCCAAGAAGTGATCCATCCAAGATGAATCTTTGTTCTTGCAGGAGGCTTGTTTTTGAAGCATCTGTTTGAAGAATGACTGGTTTTATGACAGTTCTTACATGTATGAAGATAAAAAAAAATGATATTTCATATGGCCAACTCGGTCACAATGTTGGCATTTCACAATCTGTTGTTATGTTATGGTAGAGGAGCATAATCTAGAATAGCTGAAGGTCTCATGAAGAAATCTAGCACTCTGAAATTGGATGGGATTTGAGTAATCTGGAATATGAAAGGAAACATCCTTATCATATCTAAGATCTATTCTGTGCTTGTTATGGACAAGCTCTTCTTAAGGTCTGGTGATGGGCTTAGGAAGTGGAACCTGAATATTTACATCTACATGCAAATCTTCTCCTTCATTGGGCACTAGATATGAATCAACTTCATATTGTTGTTGCTGATGGGAGTTTTTCTGAACAAAAAACAGTTCAGAATGACAACTCTTTGTTGAAAAATGTGCAACAAGAAATGTTAAATTTAGAATGTGCTAAATATAGACCTATTAAAAATAGCATGTCTAAAAATAACAGTTTGGCCAGTGAGGTCATTGGCCACATTGGGTGAGAGGTGAAATTGCTAAAAATAGAAAGTTCTAAAAATAGCATTCTGGGTCCCTTCCTATTTATAGCAGTCCCTAGTTATCTATAGAAGTAAAATTAAATTTGGTTTAATCTTCTCAATTGAAATATTAATTAATTAATTCAGTTGAGTTATTAGTTAGGATTCGAATTTGAGTCTTTGGAGTATGCACCGATTGTCCACTGTTGAGGAATTATCCTTATTCCTCCACTAATTGAGGGAATAAGTATGAGTTCTATAATGAGAGAATCAATTGACTTAGTTCTTACTAGTCAAGTCTAGTTAGATTATTTTAACAAGTTGTTAAAATAACAAAATATAGTTTGTTAATGCTTGCATGCATGTGACAACTATTATTTTAGATAACTGAGAATTCACTCATGGATAACTGTTGCATGTCAGTTCTATCAGAGACACAGTTGAGATCAGATGCAGGACAGTGTACTATTCTATCAGAGACACAGTTGAGATCAGATGCGGGACAATGTTCCTTGCATGGTGAAGGATCTATTATAGGAGATTGGAGGACTTGTGGCCTATATATTGAGGCCTAGGTAGTCTATGATCTTCATCTTCTGATTGAAGATCATTAGGATCTTCTGATTGCAGAAAGAGCAGGATAGCTCTTGAGCTGATTCTTTTTGTAACCTGAAGAGGATTTCCACTTGATTGATAATACAGATAGGGGTTTTATGTTGGTGCTTTCACCAGTGATATATTCTGTGTTATGTCTGATTATTTCTCTTGATCAGTTATGCATGTTTCTACTTGATGTTGCTCATGAATTTGATTATGCTTCCACTAAATGTTTTGTAGAAGTAGAACAAGTATTATGCTTTAGGACATTGCATATATTGGTTTGTTCTACAGGTGAAATTTCTACACTCTTTTGTTTTAATTCATCTCGTTGGAACTAAGATTCTAGCTGCAAAAATTCAATCTTTTCATGTGCATCTTGGAGGCCTATTTGAATATCAACAAGAGTTCTTTTGTTGATTTTCATTGTATTATGTATAGTAGAATGTATCATTGTCTTCAATAACTCTAATAATTTTTAAATGTCATCCATTTTTAGATAGAAGTTATGTTTAAATAAGCCGACTGAATGAGGGTAAACAAAACATGTTCACAGTGCTCCAGCAATACAACAACAATGTTGGGGTGCACTAAATCACTAGATGGGTTTCCTTGGCTGAATTCACAATGCTGCACACCTCCCAGTGAACTAGACTTTTGTGGAGGCACTTAAGTTTTTTCAAGAAATAATGTTGAGTCCTTCGTCCAACTATTCAAACTCTCTTGTGAAAGATTTGATGGTTCTCATAAGGAGAACTCAATGCACATATTCCCAACACAAAGCACACATCATGGCTTCAATATATATAAGGTTTCAATATTATGCCCATCTTCATATATACACCATCACCGTCTTCAAGAAATGAATTCAATAGATATAATTCATACCATATAAATAATATACCAAACCCTCTTTTTCTTTTCTTTTTCAAAACCTTCACTTTACAGTATATCATATATCCTATCCACCACTCATATCATGAGAATTCCACCCACTCTCATATTAAATACCACAAATTCAACATATAAAAGGATTTTGAACTCGTAAAATATGTGAACCATATCCAAGATTTACATAATGAAGGCGAAAATCTTTCATATATATCTCATAACATATGGATCCACCATTTATGCATTCAACGTGTTCAATATACATATGCATTCACCATACCAATACCATATGGACCCTTTAAAACATTCAATGCAGAATATGTTTGGATGCTATATATATTAAACAACATATCTACTTCACTCATGGCACGATCATTGCATATCACTCTTCCATGCAACACAAACCTCCAGGAAGAATCTTTAAAGGTTCCTCCATGCAAAGGAGGAGAATTTGACCCTTTTTATACAGATTTGACCATTCTCAATAAGATAAGATGTATGAGTCTATACTTTTTCTTATTGTTTTCAATACAACCAAACATCCTAGATGCTACTATCATCTATGACGATAAGCCCTGCACCTAGCCAAAATATCCTTCATTTGCTGAGCCAGACAATTCAGGAAACAAACTATGTTGAAAATTTGGAAGATACAAATATATATAGTGAACCCACAAGCCCACATCAATTATACCAGATGAAGAGCAAATTTTACCACCTTCAATGATGATCGATACCAATATAGATATTACTACAACCAATTATGTTTTGTGCCGAACATTTATGAATTTTAACAGATTCAATCTAGACGTGGTCTCTTCCTTCTGAGATTCCGAAAGAATTCATCGACGTCTACGCATGTAAGAACTCTTGTATCATCGAAAGATACTAGGAAAGGCTACAATTCATTCGTCATTTTGTTCAAACCATGCAGAAACTCAGTCTTACAAACATGATCTAGATTCTGAAAGAGTTCCAGTTCAACAACTTCCTGTTGCTGTTGATACCATGTCGCAGAAGGGGCTTCTCATATCTGGAAAACCAGAGACTAATAAACCCACGATTTTTCCTTTGGGTATTATGAGAATTCATAGATTTATATTGCACAAGCTTATCTAACTGACATTGTCTGGATCAGGAAGAATGCAAGGCATTGGCGGTATATCGGCTAGGATGAAGTTGCAGATCACGCTGGTGGAGTGGAGGGAGGCGAAAAACCTTGAGTGAAGGAAGAAGATGACCATGCACATGAGTGAGATGTGGAAAAAATATCAAAGAGAATTGAAACCAGAATCATTGGAACGGGTGGCATGAAGTAGACGTGCCTTCAAAATCATTGGAACGAGAAACATGGAGCAGACATGCCCTTCGATTTATTTCTTGGGACATCATGGGAGCATGGGAGCTATTGCAGGAAAGAAGTGATATTTATGCAATAGTTGATTTGAATTGACAGAATATGGCAGAGAACAGAGGCAGGAGTGCATGTGCGTTTTTGGCCTGCCTCTGCGTTTTTGGCTATTTGAGACAGTGGATAGAGAACCCAACACTAATCTAGCTAAGGGAGGTTAGCCGGATAGTGTGCAACAGGAAATAGGCATGCACACAATAATGACATTCTACTAGGAGGAATGTAGAACTGACATGCAGAGAGAGGCCACAACTAGTGGCTCAAATTTGAGTAGGGTAGGATATCGCGCGCTCTGATACCATGTCAAACACATACATGGTAGACACAAAGTGTGAATGACAAGCAATGAATCACATTTCTATTGACATAGATATACATTTATATTACATTCATATGACCCTTGGTTTCGTATTCCAAGGTCTCTTGTACTTCCTTATACTATTCAACTTTCACACCAATCCTTAGAGGATTAGGTGTCCAACAAAAAAAATAATTTTCTAAAATTATTTAATTTGTTTTTTTAATATTTTTGTTTGTTTGTTTGTTTGTGTTGTGTCATTTTTTAAGGGATTTTTTCATGATTTTGCGTACATTAAAGTTGATATTATAGACCATGGTTAAAAAAATATTGTAGTTTTAGTGCCCCATTGAATAAGGGTCAAACTGTCTTAGGTTAAGATTTCAAAAGAGCTATACTTTTAGCATTAAAAATAGTCTTGGTAAAATAATTATTTGATTTAGGTGTTGATTCTAATTGTTTCCTTTTTTACTCATGATATTGGTTTTATAATGTTATGGTTGGAAAATATTGAAATTTCAAGGAAAATATTGAAATTTCAAGGTTTCGTTGTACTCATGATATTTGGTTTTAATTCCATTCTTTAAAAATTTCATAATTTTAAGGTTTTCAGGAGTGATGCTATTTGATATTTAATGCCAAGGTGGTAAATTGTTGGAATTTTAAGGTTTTTCATGATCATGATTTTGGTTTTTAATGCCATGGCTGAAAATTGTTAGAATTTTAACCCTAAAAAATGATAATGGAAGATCCCCACTTTTCGATTTTAGGGTGTATTTTCATATTTTTTGCACAAAGCAGGAATTGTTTGTGCTAGAGTTCTCATTAAGTTGGTAACTTTGATCTCCAACAATTCATATTCATTTTTAGAACCATTTAACTCAACAATGTAATATCTTCTAGTAGTTTAAGAATCTATCTTACATCACCCAACAATGATTCAAATTTGAGTTTTCTCTAGAACATGGGGTTGTGGCTTAGGTCACACTCTTTTGGGGATCAAATCGACTAAGAATAGAGACTAGACCAAAATTTTATCTCTCTAGGAGAGAAATCATAACATAGTTTGTTAAATTTTAATTTGTATAAATAACTGATAGGGAATATAATAAACCTGATCATAATACACACCTTTTTTGACAAGCTTTATATAATTTCTTTTATTCTTTAATATATATCAGTTTGAGCTCTAGAAAATAGTACTTTGAATGTGCATGTGTCAAGTCTCGAGGACCCCTATGCTTTGGTCATGTGCATTGTCTTTATGTGAGTTTTCATACATAGATGTTTATGTTTCCATTGTACAAACTTTTACTTGGTAAATACTCTTCATTTGCATCATTGTTTGTCATATAATTTTTGTTCTTTAATTTGAAATTTCATATGCTTTGTATTAATTGTAGTTTTTCTCTAAATAAAGCTTAAATCTATCTCTTAGCTAGGGTTTGAAGTGGTCTTTAGAGTATTGTTATAATCTCCCTTGAACCACACGACTGAGAAGAAGCATTGTAACCTGCAATTCTACTAGTAGGGACCACAATGGATGCTTGTTAAAATATTGAAGCTTGACCTCAATTTTATCATTTTCTTAGTTAAATAGCCATTTACTTGATGAATTCTTATTAAATATCCTTTCAATCATAACTAACATAGTGAAAAAATTATCATTGCATTAGCCACTCACCCATAGAGGCAATGAAATATCGCAACCTTATTTTATATCAGTGAAGCTTTGATAGAATTAGATTAAAGGATTAGGATTTATTTCATTTGAACTTTTACATTGTCAAATAAAAAATAATTTTTGTATAGGATTGAGACTTACATTACAATAATATAGTTTTTAAGAAGATATTTTGCATTTCTTTTAATTGTAGTGTTTGATTAAATTTTGTTTTCATTTTTAACATCTTTGAGGATTTGTACCAATAATTGACACCTGAGGAAAAACACTAAACTAATTTTGCACATGCAATGATTTCACTTCATAAGCTTACTAACCCTGGTTGATAAATTAGTGTCTCAACTTAATTAAATAATTTTGATGCCATTGTCAAGGTAGTGCAACTAGAATTAACTTTAGAAAGTGGTAATTTATTTTTTGCATTCTTTTTTAGTATAAACATTTGGAGAAAGGAGAAGTGAAGGTGATAAGGCAATAGGTGAGACCCTACATGTTCACTTTAGTGAGTCCTCATAAATCATCGTTATGTTTATATGTGCATAAATTAATTATACTTAGAAATAATAAAGGTCGATTTGTTAGATGAGGAATTACATTGATTGAAAAAACTCTTCCCTTAGTAATTTAACTCCAAGAAGTCAAGTGGTACAAAAACAATCATAAAATTTGAACGAATAAAGAGAAGGAGATATGTAAAAAGTATACGAACAAGTATTGGTTGTATACAAATCAAGAGATTCACAATTACAAATAAGTTCATCCAGTGAAATATCAGAAGATAATCTTGAGAATTTGGCTAAATATTTTTGGGTACTCTAGGAAGAGTAGATGGTAGAACATGTAGAAAGAGGACTCAATATGGATCATGTAGTAGAAAGAGAAGATATAGGTAGTAGAAAGAGAAACAATAGAAAGAAAAATAGAAAGAGAGAGAAAGAAAAAGCATACCAAGATGAAAGATGATATAATATAGGAATAACAAGAAAAGGAATAAGAAAAGAAAGAGGAGAAGGAGTTGAAACACATGAAGTATAAGATGAAGTCACTTTTGAATTCCCCATTTTAGATACATTTGCAACATTTGGCATTGAGGTAAAAATGAAGAATATTCCACAATCCATCCTTTCAAATTTTTATGGTATGTCAATTAAGGACCCCGATGCTTTTATTTTTGAATTTTATATTTTGTGTTTCACTTAGGATATACAAATAATACCCATAAACTTTGTTTGTTTCTAGAAGTTTAAAGGGGCTACTCTAAAATATATTATAGGTTTAGGTGAACATAATATATATATTTGGATGATATGTGTAAAATGTTTCTTAAGAAATACCAACCATATTATAAGCCTAGAGACTTCAATTAGATATATTTAGAATGTCCCAACGAGAGAATGAAATCCTAAAGGACTATTTAGAAAGTCTTTTTTTTTATAATTTAAAAAAATCCAATAAATGTATTAAATCCAAATACCATTTGTACAGTTTTCCCCAAATGTATTGGGGATGAATTCATAGGTGATTAATCTTATAGGATTAGGTGATATTTACTGTTTACCTTTTAATATTTTGTTTTTTACTATACAAGAAATATTCCGAGGGAAGAGTTAAAGCTAGCAAGAGACAAAGAGAAACTCTTTCGAAAGTCACCAAATTAGATACGAGAAGTGTAACAAGGTAAGAATTAGGAAATTTGTTATAGAAATAAAAAAAAAAACCTCTTAAATATACTTGGTGATCCGAGTGGATATTGGTGGTCATCACTTGTTCCATTTTCTCAAACAATTATTTTCTTATTTTGACAATTTTTTATTTTTCACAGCTTTTAGGTCTTAAACTTCCGGAGCCATTTTGACGCCCTAAACAATGTTTTTTTTGGGAAATGAGAAAATGCAAGTCTTCAAAAATGTTTGTAGTTGAAACTTGTTCTCCTCGGATATAACTTTATGATGGGCTATAATGCAAACCCCATCGGGGCACATAGGCATTTGGTGCGTCATCTCCTAGGGTTAGGGTTTTGGATGTTTGGGGTTTCTCATTATTTATTCATGATAAAAATTCCTTTGAACCTCATTTAAGATAGTTCAGGAAGGCACGTAGCCATCACATCTCTTCTCAAAGATAAGATACCAATGCTCGAGCTATTCTATATTCATTTTGTCATGTAAATAGTTTTTGGAATTTTCTATTTATTAATTGAAGTTAGTTTCATTATAACTTTTTGTTTTTGTTTTATATCTACATTTATTTTCGTTACCTTCTTTAATTTAGATCAGTGGTATCATAGAAATATGCTCTTTCTCTGCTTTTCTATGCATGCCCCCAGTGAGGTCGAGGTATATAGAGTTGGGACTCGAATTGCTTGAGCCCTTGTAAGAACGTCCTTTTTGACCTTGACAACCTCCCATGCTAGAAGAAAAGAAAGACAAGGGAGCATAATATCCTATCAAATTGTTGTTCAAAGAAGCCCTCGAGTGATAAAAGAATAAAATGATGGTTAGCTTTTCCTAGATCCTTCGGTGGATGCCAATAGGTGATGCATATTCATCTAACAACCACTTCATGAGTGTTGCTGCTCTTTAAGGTACAAGTTAATTTTGATATTCATATATTTGAACGGTAGATAGATGCAACTATTGTAGATAAATTTTTATAATTGTTGGAAGGATATTTTTTGGTCCATAATTTTTCTGATAGAGAGGAGATTACTTTTGCACCGCTTGAAGGCACTCCCCATGTCAAGGATTGGTGGGAAACTTACTCTGAGAAAAGGGCCATGAAATAATCCACACTATTTTCAATCGCACCCTCTTGAAAATATTTTAGGGATGTTGCTAAGGAATAATACTACCACGTGGGAAGCTACGAATACAAGTGTATAAATACTGTAGGAAAGGGACCAAGAGGTTCCATAGTTCATGAATATATTTCATACCTTGTGCATGGAGTTGGGTATCAAGGAATCTGAGCGACATCTAGTGCTCAAGTATCATGGTTGTGTGCACAAATAAATCTAGATAGAAATGTAGCTCTTGGACATCTCGCTTGGCACAACACACTAATATGCTACTAGAATCGAGCAACAATTTAAATAGAAGAGGCGAGACTTTGGATATGTGAATCCAAAGTAAGGAAATAACACCTCCAAATTGCAGAACAAAGGACAGAGCTAGGGTGGAACCCCCCAGGACAATCTATCAAAGCTGCAAGCAAATAATAATAATGGGAAGACGAAGAAAGATATGGGAAAGTGGTGTGAGTTCCGCAAGAGCCCCACTCATAACAAAAAATAATGTTGTGAAATACGTTACTAGTGGCTGAGTTGAAATATTTAGAGGATGATGCAAACTTTGACTCTAAATCCGACCTTGAAAAGAGGAAGCATATATTTGAGGCAAAACCTAGTACCACCATTGTTATCACCAAGGTCCAACGAAGTGAGCTCAAATATCTTGTGAGGAAGGTGAGCATCTCTTCCACTCACAAATGTGGGTGAAGGTTGTTTCACTTCATTTCCTTGTTGACAACGCGAGTCACAAGAACCTCATATCAATAAAGGTTGTTAAGAATTTGGGCCACCAACAACACCACACTCGTTTCCATACACCA
>APFE030921026.1:0-12628 GCA_000404065.3 Pinus taeda
ATTATATTTATATTTATATTTATAACAAATTAATAACATTTAAGAGTATAAATAAAATTTTATTAATATTTTTTTTTGTAGGGAAAATTCAAAGGTTAACTATGCAATTAACTTAATGCAACCATTAAGCCATATCTCAACAAACTGAATTGATCATGTATTCAATGACTAATCTAAGCATAACAACTCAAAAATAAACTTTATGCAACATCAAATCGAATGAGTATTAATCCACATGAAATGTAAAGGACTAATCTAAAAAATTAGTTTCGGCTTGGTAGAAGGAAACCTAATTGAAAATATAACTTCTTATTTGACACAATTTTCATCGACCAGTTATTTCACACACAGTTCTATACTTAGAAGCACATTTCTATTAATTCTATATAGCATCATTTCGTGACGATAACATTGTTATAGTTCTTCTAAATCCGTACATTTCTACTAATTCTACGTAGCATCGTTTCATGACGATAACATTATTGTAGTTCTTCTAAATCCTCGTTTACCAAGTGATTCAGTTGTCAATAGTTGTTTAAGATAATTGTTTTATGTATGAATTTAATTTTCATTCAATTCACTCGTTTTTTTTAGTGTCATGTGTTCTATTTAATATCTCCTTAAGCATACATTTGGTCAATAGTAAAGTAATAAATATTTTAATATATCTCTTCTCTTCACACATTGCATTAGAAAATTCATACTTCATTTCTATCCTTTTCATAATGACCAAGTTTTGAAGTTTCCTATTCTTCATGCTTTGAAGTTGTGATCTCTTTGGCATTGTGTATTGTCTCTTTCATCATATTTCTCTCTCTTTCAACAGTTGTCAAAGAAGCATAAATTAATGTTATATGCTATGCCGTTACGGCATTTCCTTTGCAACATTTAGTGCAATTTCAAGTATTAATGGAACAACACAAAGAAGATGACCACAAAGGGTCTGTGCCAATATCACATTAAGTACTTATTTCTGAATATCAAAGATTCCACCTTAAATTCAATGCAAAACATTCCAAATTTAAGAAAACCCAACTGCTTTGGACCGACATGGATAGATGACGTGGATGTGGAGAGAATTCCTTGAAAAGCATCTCAAGCTTTTTCATTAAGAAAACCAACTGCTTTGCACTGATGTGAAAGAATTTCATGAAAGGCATCTCAATCTTTCTTTTTGTCATAGATGTTGTGGTTAACTGTGATATGCTCCTCTAAAGGTCAATCAATCCTTTTCTGAGATACTAAGGGAGGGAATCTTTATGTTTTTTTGGGAAATAGATGAGGTTGTGCTGCAGTCTCAAAGCGATCTTCATTATCACTTGTTCCTGCAGCGAATTCTGTTGTAGTTGCATTAGAAGTGCTTTATCTTCTGTATGTCAATGTTTGTGTAGCAGTTATTCTATGTTGGGTTCCTCTGTTTCTTTCTATATTGTCTCTATTTTGTGTGTCTATATTACTCAAATTTGAATTTGATTTCTTCGATATGGATCAAGAAGAGCGGAGTTGTTTTATCATTTGCAATTGTAATTATCTAGAAGAGCCGAGTTGTTTTATCATTTGCAATTCTAAGGAGTTGCAGTAAGACTGCTTCATCTTTTGTAGTGAATTTCATTGTATTTGCAGTGGAAGTGCTTCCCATTGTTGTCAATGTTTATGCCACTGCGACTCTCTCCTTCGCGTGTTTTTATTCTTTTAATCTAATCAATGAGAAGGGATGTTTTAAAATCTGTCTTTCGTTGACATGTTCAATGTCATCAATGGAGGTATTTATAATTGAGAGGACGAACCAGAGAGCTGTAACAGTGATATTTTTTACAGCCATGAGAGGTTTGTCTCTTGTACTTATTTATATTCATATTCATATTCCTATTCATATTGATGATTTATTTTTCAGTTTTAGTTCCAGTAGAATTTTCAATGTTCTTGACCTTTCTCATCAAAGTCCATGACCCATCCAATCAATATCTCATTCCTATATGTTTTGATGTGATTTCCCCCACTTGTTTTTAATCGATATAAATAAAACTAAATAGATAAACTAAATCATTATTTGTGACAACATCAAATCCAAAAATAATGTTATGCCTCAGGAAACTAAAGAAGAAAGTTGTCTTTCTTTCCTTCTGGAGCTAAATTTGCACTTATATTTTAGTGATTTCATCAGTCTTCTAGAGTTCATATCTAAATTTTTATTTACTTTATTTCTACTAGGTATCCTCCTATTTTATTTATACTACCTCTCTTAATTTCTCTAGGAATTAGAAAATGATCATAGTCTTTCATGTTTATAACATTATTTTCTTGGTGCACACCTATTTTTCCATCATCTTGTTTGATATCTTTAGAAGTTTAAAATATTTAACTTGTCGTATAGGTAACTCAGCAAGCTTGAAAATTTCAGTGAATAGTTTTAATTCTCAGCCCTTCAATTTTAAATATTTTTCATCATCATTTTCTTTGTTATAGCCAGAAAAGTACCTTTATATAATTGTACGAAAACTGCAAATTTTATCTATCTCGAAGAAGTGGATAAACCAAGCTTCTCTTTGTTAATCTATGCATGCTGATTGTCTCCCATCCAAGAGCCCTTGCTCTCCATTCTTCTATTTATATTCGACATTTAAACATATTTGTACATGTAATAAGTAGATAAATTTATTTATTTTTAATTTTTTCTTATGTTTGATAAATTTTACTCCCGAATTATGAAATTACTCTTCTATTTTTATCAATATAATCCTTGTATTAATTTATATTTAATGGTGAGTAATAAAATAGATTTGTTGAGAAAATATCAATATAATTACTGTATTAATTTATATTTAATGATTAGTAAGAAAATAGCCTTTTTGAAATGGTGGCCATTTTTCATTTTTATTGGCCTTAAGTTATAATGTTATATCGACCTAGCAGGGTTTTGTTTTTTTTTTATTTTCATTCTTTAATACTGGTAGGTGTGTGAATTATTGGGTTGTTTTCAATAAGTTTATCCAATTTGTTTTTCCTTTATTTTACTATTCTTTTCTTTCAATGATATGTTATATCTGCCTAGTAGGGTTTTGTTCTTTTTATTTTCATTCCTCAATACTTGTAGGCTTTTTTTTTTTGTTTATTTGCATTCCCCGGGTTTTGTTTTTTTTATTTTCATTCTTCAATACTGGTAGGTGTATGAATTATTGGGTTGTTTTCAATAAGTTTATCCAATTTGTTTTTCCTTTATTTCACTATTCTTTTCTTTCAATGATATGTTATATCCTCCTAGTAGGGTTTTGTTCTTTTTATTTGCATTCCTCAATACTTGTAGGCTTTTGTTTTTTTGTTTATTTGCATTCCTCAATACTGGTAGGTGTATGAATTATTGGATTCCTCAATACTGGTAGGCTTTTTTTTTGCATTCCTCAATACGGGTAGGTGTATGAATTATTGGGTTGTTTTCAATAAGTTTATGAAATTTGTTTTTATTCTATTTTATTGTTTTCTTTCAATGATTTGTCCACGCATGTGTATGTGTTTTTTAATTTGTGAGGTTTTTTAATTTGTGAGGGTTTCTGGGGCTTGTTTTACAGGCATATTGGTTCGACAAACTTTTTTATGATATTTCGATATAAAGATTTTTTTGGTAAAATTTGTGGTAATGATTTTGCAGGTATGTTAGTCAGAAAAATATTTTTCCGTGCATGTGGTTCTATGTAAGAAATTAATGTTCTTTTTATTAGTTGTAATATATGGCTTTTATAGAGGGTAGAATATTCCAATGTTTTTAAAATTTCTGAAAGATTTTCTTGTAAAATTTGTGGTAATGATTTTGTAGGGATATTAGTCAGAAAAAGACTTTTCCGTGCATGTGTTTCTATGTAAGAAATTCATGTCATTTTTATTAGTTGTAATATATGGCTTTTATAGAGGGTAGAATATTCCAATGTTTTTAAAATTTCTGAGGATTTACCTTTTAAGAGGGAGTGATCTAGTTATACAACAAACAAATCAATGTAAATATCTTTCTTTATTTAAAAAACTAAACAAGAGAGCCTTTCTCTTGCTCTCTAAATTCATCATTCTATATCCTCACACTTTCCTCGTTATAATGAATGACTCTAGATTTCCTGTTTAGTTTGATTATTTTTAGATTTTGCAAATTTTAATATATAACTGTAATCATTTGCATAAAAAAATAGATAAGAATAAGATGTAAATAAATATTTTTACTAAATGTAACTTCTCAACATTATTTATGTTTTGATTATTTTTAGCTTTTGCAATTTTTAATATATAACTGTAATCATTTGCATAAAAAAAAATAGATAAGAATAAGATGTAAATAAATATGTTTACTAAAAGTAACTTCTCAACATTATTTATGTTTTCCTCAACATATATGTAGTAGTAAAATTGTAAATGTGTAACTTACTAGTGGTTATTACTAACCGAAAATTATGTAACTACATATGCCTAACCAAGCAATTAATTTATCCACTTCACATCTCGATTTATTAGTTCCTTCTAAAGCAACATGATATGATTATATTGCCCTATTAACCACAATCGAATTAGTTAAATAGACCAATATAACTAAGATTTATTAGTACCTCTTCTGGCCAACTTATATCATTATGTTTTTCTATTAACTACTATTGATTTAGCTAACATTGACCAATATAACTAAGAAATGTATACAGATTTTTTTTAGTGGTTTATTATATTTATATTGTTTAGTTTTTTCTCGGTAAAAAACTAGCTAGTCTATTGTATTATATTTACAGGTAAACTTTACAAGCAGTGAGACAGGCCGTCCAGGGCCAGCAGTGGTACCTTGGATAGCTTAGCTTTGAAACAAAAAGCTCCCTCACAGGGGCAGCACCTACAGGACTTCCAAAATTCCTCCAAAAACTTACTGAGGCTGGAAACCAATATGACTTGACAAGCAACAGAACATGGAACCGCATTGAGTTAAACATGAGCATGACGGCCCACGCAGGGGCTTCCATCAAAAACTGACTGTGGACCGTGTCCATCAGAGAACTTGCAGTGGACCGACATGTACAAGACAGTATTAAAAACTGAGAGTAAACTAGACCGATATAAACAAGACAGTGTAAAAAACTGCAAGTGAACAAACACAGTGATGACCAAAACCCAAATACCCGCAGAGACCTTTATCCTGGACCCGAGCTGAGAGAGAAAGGCATGTGCCGGTACGCGCGTCGGAGGATCAGTCGTCGCAGAGGCTTTTGTATTCCACGATATAGCACCATCCCTGGCCCTCAGGGACTCCTTCCCACATGGTGGTCCATGGATCCTTTGCAGTGCCCTGAGGTTCTGGCGCCTGGGGATGCGAGGGGGCATGCAGAGTCTGCTTCCCTGAGGTGCCCACCTCAATTGGTGGCTGCAGAACAGGGCTCTCCTCCCCAGTGCCCTCTGGAAGTGGTTCCGCCGATCCTGGAGGCTTCCCACCATCATTCCTTTCAGGAACTTTAGTAAAAAGAACTGAAATGTGAGCATTGATACCTGCATTATCCTTTGAGCTGCCCAGGGTGAACACAACCGAGCGAATGCTGGAAGAACGGGATCCCCTTCACTTGAGCTGCCAACCTCCATGAATTGCCCCGCTTGAATTGGTGTAGCCCTTGACCGCCTGTAGCAGTAGCAGCAGCAGCAGTGATGGTGCTCATCCACTGCCGGTGGGCGAGAGGATGAACCTCAGCCAGGTCCTCTTCTGCTTGGTTGCCGTTCCCGCAGCCTTGCCATGGACACCCCTCTATCTCCCTCGTGAACCTGAGATGAATTGTAAGACCAAACACAAGGCGGAACTCGCCACAGGTCCCACTCAGGCGTGACAACCTCTGAGCAACCTTTGCCTGAGGGAGGAATTTCACTCCTCGTAACCAGTTTGCCTTGAATGCTCTTGAATTGCCGCTCCCACCTAAGGCATGTACCTGAATTGCAGCGACGGAAAGCCAAGACTGCTTGTCGAGGTGGTAGGATAACCGCCCACCCAGAATTCTTCCGCGTCTGCACCTCCCTAGCTTCAACATGCCAATGAGCTTGCTTCGGCTCATTTTCCCCTTGATATCCTACCTCATTCCCTCGTTGAGAGCGAGTAATAACTGCAATCTGCAACTCCATCTATTCACTCTGCTCGGCATTGAATGCCCAGAGCTCGGGCTGCGGAGTATTGACATTTGGCGGCAAATTCCCATTAACCATTAATATTAGCATGGGGCGGCACATGCTGGGCATGTGGCTCGACCCCCTATGACGTGCCAGCACCCGCATCCGGGGATTCAGTGTCTCTTTGGAGGAGATTCTCACATTCCTGAGTCTCTTGATTGCTAGGGATGATGTCCAAGTTTCCTGCTTGGAAAGGTTGGTTACTTTCTACCCCACTATTGGCTAGGAAATCAACAATCTTATTACCTTCTCTTCTGGTGTGATGAAAGGAGAGGGCTCTGTGATTGCGCAGCTCATGAGCAATGTTGTTTAGCCTTGCTTCTAGTCTCCAACTGCCAGCTACTTTTCTAGCTTGAGAGCCATTCTGAATGCGCGTTGCCATGTTGATGATGATCTGGGAGTCGCCTTCCACTATCAATGGTTGAAGATTGAGTCGCTTGGCAACTAAGAGCCCTTGCCAGAGTCCCTCCAACTCCGTGGAGTTATTGGTGTCCCACCCTATATTGCCGAAGTAGATCTGCAGGGGGGTACCATTGTGATTACGAATGATACCTCTGAATCCTGCTGGCCTAGGGTTGCCTTTAGAGGCTCCATCAAAGTTGAGTTTGTATGAGTTGGTGGGTGGGGAAATCCAATTTCTGACTTCCTTGATATTACATTTCATTGTCTGATGAGTGGCATACTCTTGTGGCAGCTCCAGCTTCCAGTTGTCCAGGATGTTTTTCTCATTATCTGTGGTAGGGAGATCTTCTTTAGTCTGTGATTTCAGAAGCATGGTTTCTCTGAGATTGCCATGCAGTCTGCCCCATATTTCCTTAATGGGCGAGCTCTAGTTTTTGAAAATGCACCTATTCCTTTCCTTCCATATGTTCCATAATACTGTGCCTGGGATTATGTTCCACATGTAGTTGAGGATCGCACAGTCATAGGGGCTTTTCGGCCACTGACGGATGGTATCTATGATGTCGCCAGGTCCTTTGCATCTTTTTTGACACCTGAAACCAACCTTCTCCCATAGCTGATTGGTGATTGGGCATGTATCCGGAAGATGCTGTAAGGTTTCCTCATTTTTAAAGCAGTTGTGGCATATCGAAGGACCTTGGAAATTGCGTCTCCTCAGCTTATCCCAGGTAAGAAGCTTTTTGTGCCCAACCATCCAGAGGAAATGGGATATTTTGGGCCAAGATTTGAAGTCCCATATTCGCCCCCATAGAGGGTCCGGCCTGATGGTGGAGTCGCCTATAAGATTATAGGCTTCGGAAGTGGAATATGATCCTTTGGGGAGGTAGCCCCATCTAAGGATATCCTCGTTGTTCTCATACCGAATGCTTCTCTTCTTTAACTCGTCTTCAAGTGCTGCTACTTCCTGAATGCTTTTGATACTGGTTATCTAATTTCTCGGTCGCCACTTCCTGAATCCATTTACTGCTTCCTGTTCCCAGAATTGATGGACGGTTGCATGTTGCTGCTCCTGTCTATTCGGAATGATCATTGAAGGAAGAACACTTTAGAGTTTGGGCAGTTGGTTCCAAGCGTCATTCCAAAATCTAGTACTGTGACCATTCCGTGTTTCCCAAAAGTTGTGTTTCTGGATGAGTTGATGATGCTGTTTGGCGGCATTCCAAATAAGTGACCCACTAATTGTGGGCTTGAATATTATGAGCTCTTCTTGGGGCATGTTGTTGGTGTATTTGGCGGTCCATATTTTGGCCCATAACTTGTTTGGATTAGTTATCCATTGCCACCATATTTTGGCATTCATGATGGTGTTGCTGTACTCTGGATCTCTAAGTCCGATGCTGCCTTTGATTTTGGGCCTGCATACCGTGTCCCATTTCACTAGTGCCCATTTGTGATTAGTGGCAGAGCTCCCCACAAAAAGTCACGCTACAGGTTTCTCAATCTTTTTAATACCCATTTTGGTGCCGCAAGGATAGAAAAAAGATAGAGAGGCATGGCTTGGAGGATGGACTTAATAAGCACAACCCGACTAGCTAGATTGAGGGAGCGGTGATTCCATAGATTGAGTTTTGAATCGAGCTTCTCAAGGAGAGTTCACCAGGAAGGCTGCTTTATGGCTGAGGCAGTGAGGGGAGCTCCAAGGTAAGTGGATGTGAGAGAGGCGGTTTGGAAGCGAAGGATACGAGAGACGGCGGATTTAACTAACGGAGGGGTGTGGAAGAAGAAGATTTGTGATTTGGAGTTATTGACCTGAGTGCCAGAGGCTTCAGAGAAGTCGTTGAGCAGGGATTTCAAGCAAGAGTCTTCCTGAGCCGAGGGGTAACCATAGAGCATGGTGTCATCAACAAATTCTTGATGAGAGGAGGCTGGGGAATTGTGGATAGAGATTCCTCTGAGCTGATTAGACTGGAGGGCCTGCTTGATGTGTCTGCCAAGACCCTCAGCCATTATCACAAATAGGAAGGGGGAGAGGGGGTCCCCTTGTCTTATGCCTCTGGAGGGTTTGAAAGGGCGAGAGGGAAAACCATTGACAAGGAGGGAGAAATGGGAGGAGGTGATAAGGCTCATGATCCAACGAACCCAGGTGGAACAAAAGCCAAAATCTTTCAACATATGATGAATGTAAGACCAGCTAAGCTTGTCAAAAGCTTTGTAGAGATCGAGTTTGAGTAACATACCAGCTTGCTTGGATTGCTTGAGCGAATGGATGATTTCGTGTGTGAGGATAATTCCATCCATTATCTGTCTGCCTTCGACATAACCCGATTGCTCCGGAGAGATGAGGATGGGTAGAAGAGGTTTTAATCTGTTACCAATGACTTTGGAAATGACTTTATAAAGGACGTTACAGAGAGAAATGGGTCTGAATTTATCAGGAGTTATGGATTTCTCCTCTTTAGGGATGAGAGTGATGAAAGTGGAGTTAAGGGAAGGGAGAAGCCAGTGTAGAGCTCTGGATTCCTCAACTACTTGCCAAACCTCCACCTTAATAAAATCCCAGAAAACATGAAAAAACGTGGTAGTGAAACCATCTGATCCAAGGGCCTTACCTTCTTTGAGCTGCGCCATCGCGTTTGAATTGGGCGCATGAGTAACTCGTTGTGTTCCTCTGTAACCAGCTTGGGGATGTTGCTGGTTATTTTTCTAATCGCCCTCTGCCGATCTACCGCCTGCTCTTGGTGTACCTGCTGAAAGTGATTGAGGAGGATTTCTTCTATTTTCTCATGCTCCTCAACTTTTACCCCCTCTTGGTTTTGGATGAAAGGAATCTTATTGTGCATCCTTCTCTGCACTATAGTTCTATGGAAGAACTTGGTGTTGCGCTCCCCTTCTTTTAGCCACCTGACCCTTGATTTTTGCCTCCAGTAAATTTCTTCCTGCTTCCTTCTTTCTTCAAGCTGGTTGTGTATGTGTCGTTCTTTGTCCAAGGTTGCCTCTGTGTGCCCTGCATTTATTACTTTCTGATGGAGATCCTTCAGCTCCTTATTGAGCTCCTGTTGCGCCTCAAAAATATTCCCGAAGGTCTCCCGATTCCAGCGTTTTAGGTGACTTTTTAGAAATCGCAGTTTCTGCTGTAGCTGGAACATTTTTGAGCCTTCTGGTGGGATGAAGGCGGCCCATATGGTTCTGACAAAGTCCTTGAATGCTGGATGCGTTAGCCAAAATCCCTCAAACCGGAAAGGTCTTTTGGTTCTATCCCTGGTCGCTGCCATTGCAAAGCTATTGGCCAGTGATCCGACCCGGAGTGGGCCAAGATTGCAGCAGTGAGATCACCTCCGAGATGCACCGCGTTATCCGAGATCAGGAAGCGATCTAGTTTAGAAGCAATCTGATGCTTGCCACCTCTGCGATTGCTCCAGGTAAAGGTGCCATTGCAGAATGGCATGTCTATGAGAGAGGCGTTATGGATGAAGTCCTTGAAGCGATCTACTTCAGGTTCCAATCTGGATCTGCCTCCTATCTTATCCTCTATTTTGGTTATCATGTTGAAGTTCCCTGCAACGATCCAAAATGGATGTTGCCTATTTATGCTTAGCGCTTCAATGGTGTCGAGGAGCGCTCTTTTACTCCCAGAGTCCTGCGGAAAATAGACATTGGATAAGTTCCCATGTATGTTGGTGCCTAGAATGTGAAAGGCGGCTTGAATGAGGTGATGGGAGGCGTGGAAGTCAGTGAGCGTTACAGCCTGGGTGTTCCACGCTATAGCAAGCCCACCAGAGGCTCCCGTGGCGTCCACAGCCACAGATCGGCATCCTGGCCAGGCCTTTGAGAGTATGCGACCCAGTGTGGTACTATTGCATTTGGTTTCTTGGAGGAAACACATCTGTGGATTTTCCATCTTGATCATGTTTTTTAACATCCTACATTTTCCTGGGCTATTAAGCCCTCTTAAATTCCATGATACGAGCTTCATGGTTTAACTAGTTTGGGCAGGGCTGTAGTACTTCATCAGCTTCGCATATCTATCGAAATCTACCAGGAGTTTTCCGATCTCTATTGTTCTCTGGAGATCTGTCTTTCTCCCCCTTTTTTTGGTGTCCTTTGGACGCGGGCTGCCATCCCAAGTGCTGCCAGGTTCTATGCCCAGTTGGTGTTGGTGGAACGCT
Organism: Pinus taeda; assembly: GCA_000404065.3. Classification (NCBI taxonomy): domain Eukaryota; kingdom Viridiplantae; phylum Streptophyta; class Pinopsida; order Pinales; family Pinaceae; genus Pinus; species Pinus taeda. Next base: position 10,737 of record APFE030921026.1, read on the forward strand.
CTAGAGATGACCACTTCCAACTTATCTATATCTGACTCAGAGATTTTTTCATATGCCTTTTTTTTGCAACATAGCTCCAGTTCAATAATATCCAGGCCGTGTAGATCTATGCTTTCTGGCTCTTCCTCCATATTTTGCACTTGACTGGTTTCCTTTTGATGGGTATCTGAATCCTGAGGGGGGATCAACTTCCCATCCACCTCCATTTCCTTAAGGATCTCCGTTGTGTTTTCCTGATGCCTGCTTAGGATGGTCGGGATGATAATGGGAGATTTAGACTTGGGTGGGGGGATGGATGGAGGGGGGTGGGTGGAAGAGGAAGGGTGTGCAGGGATACTGTCAGTATCAAGGGGCTGATCATCTGAGAAATCACCTAGGGACTCAAAGCTATTCTTGGAAGCAGGATTTTTGGGTTTGGAAGGCTAGGGTTTGGACCCATTCTAAGGCTTTTTATGCGAGCGCTTTCTGTTTGAGACTTTGGTAAAGCCATCCTGAGATGGGGATTCAGAAGATTCAGGAGAGCTGGCTTTAACATTGAGAGGGAAATCCCAAAACAGATGCCCTAGTGCATGGCATCTCCTGCACCTGAAAGGCACATGCTCATAATCGAGAGGCTGGATTCACTCCTCGTCGCGATGGGCAAGGGTTACTGACTCAGGAAGAGCTTCATTCATTCGAATAAATACACATATTCTTGCATAGGAAATATACTTACGGGTTTTTGTTTCTTCTGCTACCCTGATGTATTGTCCCACCGCATTTCCTATGCCCATTAGACAGTCTTCTTCCCAGTATTCATCGGGGAGTGAGTATAATATGATCCAAACGGGTGCCCAAGTGAGATCTTCCTTGTCAGGGTTAAATCTGGGCATCCAGTCCCTGATGTAGAGACGTGCCGAGTTGAAGAAATACAGACCCCCTCCCAGGATCTTGTATTTGTCTTCCAGACAGAAGAAGATGGCAGTGAAGAAGCCCTTCGGCCCCAGCTGGAGAGTGACATCTCCCTTAGGCTTCCACTTTGCTGGAATCCAACCATTTAAGGCCCATTCGGTTGGCCAAAACCTAATGAATTTTCCAAAAATTGCATGGTCCTTTATAAAATCGATCCTGCTGTCGATCTTATCTCCGGGCAGTTCTATTTGCGGCCTTTCCTTGGCTACCGGTCGACAGGTAGATGAGGTGACCTTCGGGTTATTCGCCCGATTTTCTTGTTCCTCTGGTGGATCATTGTCATTTCCCTGGTGCTTCTCCCCTTTGTTGAGAATGTCCAGATCAACCGACCCAAAGATGACCTTAGGTCCTTGGCTGTGCCGTGAGGGGGAGGGCTTTGACGCCCCCCCCTGAGGCGGAACCATTGTCCTTCGCTGATCCCCTTCAGCACTGTCACGCTCCAGATATTCTTGTGCAGAGCCTAAACCCGATCCGCTGTGCTGTCAGTGCCGGCGAGGGTTTCGTTCTCAGAACCCTAGCTCAACCCAACTTTCCGCCGCATAAATCTACTTGTGCATAACATTCATATTTATATTGTTTAGTTATATTCATGTTCATGTAATTATTTATTGATTTGAAATTATATAATATGAAATTAATATTTTTGCAAGTTGAAATTTTTGCTTTATACATGATTGTTTATAATCTAAAATGATATGCATTATTTAATTATATATGTATTATTATTATTATTATTTTAATTTTGTAATGTAAAAAAAAATTAGTCATGAATATAATTGTTTTATTTATTTAAAATATGTGAAATAAATGTATTTTATTACTTAAATATAAAAAGGAGGAAGAGAGAGAGAGAGAGAGAGAGAGAGAGAGAGAGAGAGAGAACAAGAGAAAGAGGAAGGGGGGTGGAGGGAAGGGGAGAGAGAGAGGAGAGAGAGAGAGAG
>APFE030921046.1:0-37655 GCA_000404065.3 Pinus taeda
TATTATGCAATGTGATGCTTCAGGAAATGGAATTGGTGCTATTTTAATGCAAGATGAAAGACCCATTGCTTTTGAAAGTCGTCCAATCAAGGGAAAGTTTTACACAAAGCTATTTATGAGAAGGAAATGTTGGCAATACTCCATGCACTTAAGAAATGGCGACCCTACCTAATGGGAAGACACTTCAAGGTAAAAACGGATCATGATAGCCTTAAATACTTTTTAGAACAAAGATGATCCTCTGAAGAGCAACAAAAGTGGGTCACAAAGATGTTGGGTTATGACTTTGAAATCATCTACAAAAAATGGAAGCAAAATGTGGTGGCAGATGCACTCTCAAGAAAGGATGAGGATTTGGAACCATTGTTGTGCGCCATTTCTATTATCCAACCAGATTGAATAAACGAAGCAAGGGAGGAATGGAAGAATGACGAAGAAGTGCAGGCACTTATTTGAAAGTTACAACAAGATTCTAGTACATCTAATACATTTAGTTGGCAAAATGATTCGTTATGGTACAAAGATCACTTATGCCTTTGTAAGAATTCGCAACTCAAACAAAAGATTCTTATGGAATTGCACACTTCTCCCTTAGGAGGGCACTCAGGATTTTTTAAAACTTACCACAAGGTTAAAAAGGAATTTTCTTGGGATGGCCTTAAATCGGATATTCAAAAGTTTGTAGCGGAATGTTTGGTTTGCCAACAAAATAAAGTTGAAACAATTAAGACCCCGGGTTTATTACAACCTTTATCCAATCCAAGCCAACATTGGGAGGAGGTTTCAATGGATTTTATCACAGGTTTACCCAAGTCTGAGGGAAAGAGTGTCATCATAGTGGTAGTTGACGAACTTACCAAGTATGCACACTTTTGTGCATTATCACATCCATTTAAAGCTAGTACAATTTCCACTGCATTTATGGAAACAATTCAAAAGCTACATGGAAACCCAAAAATTATTGTAAGTGACAGAGATCCCATTTTCACTGGAAATTTTTGGACAAAATTATTTTCTTGTCTTGGTATTCAGTTAGCTCATAGCTCATCTTATCATCCTCAATTTGATGGGCAAACTGAGATAGTAAACAAATGTTTGGAGGGATATCTTCGTTGCTTTGTATCTGATAAACGAACATAATGGGTCAAATGGTTGCCTCTGGCTGAATGGTGGTATAACACTTCCATCCATACAACAACAAAAATGACCCCTTTTATAGCACTTTATGGATATTAGCCGCCATCCATCACATCATATTTAAGAGAAAATTCTAAGGTTCAAGCAGTGGAACATCACATCGAACATCAACAACAAGTCCTCCAACTCTTAAAGGATAACCTCGTGTTGGCACACAATAGAATGAAACAACAGGCAGATCAACATCGCAGTGAAAGAAATTTTGATGTAGGTGATTGGGTATTCTTAAGGCTATAACCATATAAGCAAATGTCCCTCAAGCAAGCTAAGAAGGATAATAAATTATCACCAAAGTATTATGTTCCATACAAGGTGTTGCAATATATTGGTACTATGGCATACAAATTAGAGCTTCCTGCAGCTTCTCGATTGCACCCAGTTTTCCATGTTTCATGTTTAAAGAAGGTTATGAGCGATAATCTCCCAGTTCAAACAATATTGCCAGAACTTGACGAGGAAGGAAAAATTATATTGGAACTAGAAGCAGTCACAGAAAAAAGAACTTGACAGCTATGAAATCGATCAATTTCAGAGTATCTTATCAAGTGGAAGAAATTATCTGCTGAAGATTCCACATGGGAGGATGAGAATTTTATACAGAAGCATCCAGAACTACTCAAGCATTGAGGACAACACTATTTTTGAAGGAAAGGGGCATGTTAGGTCCCTATAATACTAGTGATTACCCCATTACTATTGTAGTTTTATTCCTTATTAATATTGTTGTGCCCCTATTGTCCTCATATTTTTATTACTATGCCCCATAGAATCCCTCTATTGTTATTTTTGTGGCTTTATATTAATATTGTTAGGTCGGCTAGGTTATATTGTGACTCCTTAGACTCCTATATATAAAAAGGAGGTTTTTCTCATTTGAATCATCCAAGAATTGTTCATTTGTGTAATGTAAAGGAGGTTTCCCCCTCAAAGAGGCTGAATTCTAAGGCGTTGATCTCTCTTTTCTATCTTTTTGTGAGCTGGTTTCATAACATCTGTATCTTCTAAAGTAAACTAGTTCCATTGATCAAACATTTTTATGCTTTCATAAAATAGATCTGAATCCTTTCTTTTCAAAATAGTTTAGATTTGTAATATGCATTTCCATTCTAAACAAACTTCCTACACCAGTTTCATATAAGGTCCCATATATTTTGGTTTTCTTCTAAGTTTACGAAACCCCCGAGTTGACAAATTAAATGACAGGGATTTAGCATACAATTAAATCACCCAACATTTTGGCGCCATTGTCGGGGATACAAACTTAGATGTAAGATAGCTAGGAGGATTGTTTGGGAAGAATTTTCATTTAAGTTAATTCTCATATAAAAAACATAGAAATAGAACAAAAATCAAAAACCCCCATTCACTAAAATAAAAAATAAAAACAAAAACAAAAACACAATAAAAATCCATATGTATATATGGAAGAACGATCAATATAATTTTGGAACAACTCACTCAGGTCGTAGCAAGAGTCAGGATTTCCTCTTCTTGCGAAGAAGAAATCTTAACAATAGCCAAAAGCTTAACTACTCCTCCAGAAGAAAACAATGAATTAACATTCGAAGAATCGTGTACATCTCATGATGAACAATTATTTGAACAGGATATTGAGGAGGACAAAGATAAGTTGCAACATGATCTGAATCAGAGTGGAAATCATGCCTATGGAAGCCTTGTCAAAAGGTGGTTTCGATGGTTTCAAGCAAGTACCAGATTATATCAATTTCTCTTTTATTCTTATTTCATTAAATCACACTCACAAAAACTAGATTCAATCATCCTTGTATATTTTCATTTTAAAATTGTGAAACTGAAAATGAATATATTTTTATTACTATTGCGTGAATGGTTACATTGGAAATTTAATTACATGTAATGGTTTGTAATTTCAATTAGCATAGAATAGGTAGGATGACATTTTCTATTTAGAATAAGTATGCTCTCCTCCTGTGTCTTTGCAAGATCTCGAGGATCAGAAAGTAAAATGTCTATAAATGTTTTCAGGGTTTGCAATATTCTTGTCTCCATTTGCTAAAAAAAATCATCCTAAATCAATAAAAAATTCTAGATTGTTTTAGGGTTAGAATAAAATTTAAATTCTTTTTAAAAGATTTTGTTTAATTTTTAAAACAACATTAAAATTAAAAAAAAAAATTATTAATAAAAATTCAAATTCTTTAGAAGATTTTTAATTAATTAAAAAATTAAAAAGAATTTAGGAATGAAATTCAATTTTTCTTTATTTAAAAAAAAAAAAAAGCCATTAGGAATCAATTTAATTTCTTTTTAATTTGTTGAAACATAAAAAATTTTAAAAATTAGGAATAGGGAATTTATTTTAAATTTTAGTTTAAGAAAATAAAAAATAAAATAAAACAAAACACATAAAAACAAAACATTAAAAAATAAATTAATTAATTAAAAACAAACATAAACCAAACAAAACAAACATAAATAAAAACAAAAACTATATTAAAATAATCCTACATTATAAACCAAGACACATAATTGAAAAAAAAAAATCAAAACCTTTCATACAAACAATGAATAAAACAATAAAGAGGTTGAATCATATAAAGAGATCTTCTGAGGTAGAGTATGATGCATTTCTAAGGCATGGACGTTGTTGTTGGCGAGTTGGCAATGTGCGGTAGCCGATTGGTTGAGCTGGCAGACTGGTAGCATTGGCAGAGGTTGATTGGCAGTGATGTTTCTATGTTTTTGTAGTGGTGAGCCATCATGGAAAAGATCGTTGGTGTGGCAGATTGCAGATCGTTGGTGTCTTGGACTGAACAACCTTTGGGTTCATCAGATTTGGGCAGAGGGAGTTCTGCATGCAGTCACTTTTGTGGCCATAGAGGGATAACAGTGAACCTACCATGAGTGTTGTCCTATGAATGCCCTGAACTTGTGCCTGAATCCAAGATCCCGAGAAGCCATCACCGGTCTAAGGAGATTGAACAGATGAGGCATTATCATGTAGTAACTGAGGGTTAGATCGGACATGGAGGTGGCATAACCCATCAAACTCGGTCATAGCCTGGTGCCAAACTAGTCTCAACTTGGTGCCTTCACGTGGGAGACCAGTGGCTATTGTGGAAATCCCGATTTGGTTTTATTCATCCATGTGATCCTTATAACGAAGGCGAGGGTATGATTCATCCATGTGATCTTCATAAATACCACGCTTTTGAAAAATAAATGAGTTTTGGTGTTGTTGCTATCTTCATCGGTGTCCTTGAAGGACAAGGAAGAAGCATGCAGTGACGGGAGTGACTATGGACAAGAATTGGGGGAGAAGGTGCTCAACTTTCCTTGCACATATATGTTTCCCCGTATTTTTATCATTATCAGTATTAATATCTTCTTCCATCGGTGACAAAATGACAGACATATCCTCCTTCCTATGTTTGTGCTGTGAAATCTCGCGGACAAGATCTACGAGAAACACAAAAGCGCAGCCTTGGAGGTCAAAGGAGTTGTTAGAACATTGACTGCTTCTGGTAACCATGAAAAGATATCGGAAATAATCAATGTGATGACGCATGAATTTTCCTTCTCTCCTAAGTAAAATCATCGAAAAGGTGGTTTACATATTTCTGAGACAGAATGAGGGTCATCCCTAAAGCATGCTTCTTACTTGAATTTATTACTAGCTACTTAGTGGAGTGAGTGGGGACAAACAGCGGTTTCAACTGCCCTCATTTTTTTATGCATCCATTAAACTTGGTCAGAGAAAAATCCTCCAAAAATCATCCTCTCTATTTGAATTAAAAGCTATCCTATCTTCAACCCGATTTCCTGTGATCTCCAAATCAGATTTCACGCTATTCTGAATACATTTCACTCGATTTCACGCGATTTCAGATACTTTTCCTCATCTATCATTATAGTATTAATCTCTCCAAAAACACAATTACGAAAACACTAAAGTGTTTCAATGCCGATGAAAGCAAACATTTTTCATCATGTATATCATGGACCATGGATGGGCTGGTATTGCTAGTGAATGTTTTCTATTGAAGCCATTAATGAATTATCATTTTTCATCTAAAAAATAAACGCAAAAGGATAAGGGTCACGGCAATGGGTCGTGGCAGTGTCGGATTTCTTGAAGCACTCCTTAAGTGCAGCTATACCTTTTTCTTAAACTTGTATGCAATGGGTCACAACAGTGCAAGTAACACAGCTCCCTTTCTATTGGGTCTCTTTTGGATGCAATCTCGATAAAGGTGACACTTTTCCCTTGGTAGACGGTATCCTCGGTATGGGAGATGGATCACTTTCTCATATTTCTCAAATAGGGATTGTTGTCCACAATTTCTTCTCTCGTTGTTTGGGAAGTATAGACAATGACAGAGTGGTCATCTCTTTGTTCCTAGGGTTGGCTACTGACATTGTCACTCATGTGTTTGTTGTCACCCCTATCTTTGAAAACACCACATACCCTAAATTCAACCACCGTTACTTTAGCCTCGATGAAATCAATGTGGTGGGCAACCGCGTGCCCTACCCTAATGGCACATTCGAAATTTTACTTGGAACTGGAATAGGAGGTTTCATCATTGACCCTGGAAATCCCATCACATATTTGGTGGAGCCCGCATATGATAATTTTGTAAATGCTATCAAGTCCAACATTTCAGCTAAGCCAGCTAATGATCCCACTTCTCTTTCAATTTTTTTCCTCTGCTACCCTGCCAATGTTACCATCAAAATTCCGACTGTTTTTTTTCACTTCAGAGGAGTCGCACCATTCGATATGCCCCCGAAGAATGTTTTCATCAGTAGTCAAAATTTTACGAATGGTTTACAATGCCTTACGTTAAAATCTACAAGGTATAAAGGTGGATTATCGATTTTTGGATATATTCAATAGCAAAATTTCCACATTCTCTATGATCTAAATCACAAACAACTCTATTTTACTCCTGCTGACTGTTCTGATCTCCATATTTAGAAAGATTAGCTTTTCAAAAATTATTGTCATAGGTGTTACATTTTGTTTTCTAGGGATAAATTGTGATGTAACAATATCTTCTGCAATGTTTGTTCAACTAACAAAGCTTCTTGTATTTTGTCCTCAGGCTTGCACTTACAATGATCCTTTTCTTTCTACAATAAAACTTCTGCTTATAATGAGTCCTCTCTTTCTGCATTATATGGTTTCAAAGAATAGTAAATAAAAATTTCAAATTTTAAATGGACAAAATAAACAATTAAAAAAAAAACAAAACAAAACAAAAATTAAAATTTTTGCAAATGGACATTTCATAACTTTTGAAAACATTTTATGCTAACTTGTCTTCTTGGAGTTACTTCAAAGGAACTAGCGCACAAAGGCAATAGGTAATTTTTTTTTTTCATTTTATTTTATTTCATTGCTAGCATTTATACTTGCATTTTATGTCCTTCAAAAAGCTCTCACAGTTTTCATGTAGGATTTGTACTAAGCTTTTACAGGTGCACGACGATCCAAGTCCATGCAGATGTGATCTCCAGAAATCACATTCATCATTGAAAGCTTGAACGAGCTAATTACATATGTGATCGAGGTGGATATTGGTGGCCACCTGCCAATTCCACTTTGATCCCCACCATTCTTTCTTTCAGTTTTTCAATTTCCTTAATTGTAGCACAGTTTACTATTTTTAGCAGTTTTTTCGAGTCCTGAACTTCCGAAGTCGTTTGAGGCCCTAAACGACGTTTTTTGGGAAAATTGGGAGCAACATGGGTCCATGGACCGATGTTTCTCTTCCCAAAGTTGTAGTCCTCAGATAGATCTTTCTAACGAGGTATTGTGTGCGTCAAATAGAGATCATATGCCAAAGTTACGACCCCGGGAAGTTGATGTACCAATTTACCCAAAACGGGGCCCATAGTTTGATGCTTCATCTCCAAGGGTTAGATTTTTTGATGTTTAGGGTTTTCCATTGTTTCTCAACAATTAATATGCCTTCAAGCCTCATTGTAACACAGTTTAGAGGCATGTAGCCGCCACAACTCTTCTCAGAGATAAGCTACCATCGCCCTAGCCAGTTTATTTCCATTTTTGTTTGTAAGCATATTTCAGTATTTTACAGTAATGAAATGAAGTATTATTTTTGCCGCATCTCTGTATGTATGGTTATATATTACATATATATAATATATTTATTATATATTATATAATTTTTTGTGTCTATTTAATTTGGTCAGTGGTTTATCGATGGGGGGTCTGCCTTTTCTCTGTCTTTCTTTGCATGTCCCTAGCGAGGTCGGGATATAAGGAGTTAGGGCTTGAACTAGTCGAACCTTTACAAGACCAGCCTTGCAAATCCTGATAGGCTCTAATGGTAGATGAAAAGAAAGACGAGGGGTTAGGAGATCCTATCAAAAATTTTATCAAAGAGGCCCTCAAGCGACAAATGAATGCGATGATGGACAACTTTACCTAGATCTTTTAGTGGCTACCTAGGGGTGACACATCTACTTCCAGCAGCTACTCTGCAAGCGCCACACCCTTTAAGGTACAAGTTAACTTTGAGATTCCCATATTTTAGGGTCAGATAGATGCAGACACCATAAATAAATGGTTAAATCTGCTAGAAGGGTATTTTTCTGTTCATGATTTTTCCGGTCAAGAAAAGATTACTTTCATTCTTCTCAAAGCTGCCCCCCACGTCAAGGACTAGTGGGAAACCTACTGTGAGTAGAAGGATGAAAGTATGGCCTCACTATTTTCAGCCGCACCCACTTAGAATTCATTCTGGGATGCCATCAAGGAGTAGTACTACCCTGTCGGAAGCTATGAGGATCAATACATAAAGTGGACCATGCTGCGGTAGGGAAGGGACCAAGACATGTCGGAGTTTACTAATATTTTCCATACCCTTCGCACAAATTTGGGTATCAAGGATTCAGAGTAGAATTTGGTACTCAAATACAGCGGCTGCTTGCACAGGTACATCCAGGATGAAATATAATTCCTGAACATCTCCTCACATGACACGACGTACCAATATGCCGTCAATATCGAGCAAAAATTTAAACAAAAGAAGCGAGACTTTGGATATGTGAATCTAAAGCAAGGGAAAGGTGACCCCAAACCATAGAACAAATGAAAAAGCCAAGGCAGGGCAGCCCAAGACAACCCACCAAAGTTGCTAGCAAAGAACATCACCACGAAGCCGAAAAAGGACACGAGAAAGTGGTGTGAGTTCCATAAGAGCTCCACTCACAACACAAGCGAGTGTCAGTCCAAGCAGTCACTGGTGGGCGAGCTAAAGGTTTCAAAATTAGATGCATGTTCTGACTCTGAGTCATAACCCAACAAGGGGAATTACAAAGGGAAGCACATTATCGATGTGGAGCCCTACGCCACCATTACCACCACGAAGATCCAGAAGAAGGAACCTGAAGATCCAGAGGAGGAGGAGCACCTCTTCCCCTCCCAAATGTGGGTAAAGGGCTCCTTGCTACAATTCATTGTTGATAGCGGGAGCCAAAAGAACCTCATTTCAGCAGAGGTCGTGAAGCAGTAGGGCTTACTGATCATACCACATCCACAACCATACACCATCCAGTGGCTTCACCAAGGAAGGGATCTTCGCATAAGCCAGTAGTGTTGCCTTCCATACGCCCTTCACGGATGAGGTATTGTATGATGTCGCTCCCCTTGATGTTTGTGATGTATTACTAGGCCAACCATACTTGTGGAAGTGACATGTTGTGTGTGAATCAAGGCCTCGTGCTGTTATTGTTACTTTGGGAAATAAGTTGTACATGATACGGAGGTCGCACCACCTACCGCCATCTCTTTGGTTACTGCAAAACAATGCAGTAAGCTCATTTCCAAAACCATGAAATTTGTTTTCCTGATGATACACCCCCAAGGAAAGAAGAAGACGGTGGCCACGACCTCCAAACTGGGCCCCTCCGCATGACAACCTCAGATGGACAAGGTCATGGAGGAGTATGAAGACATCTTCACCTCCCTCGCAAGGGTTCCTCTGTATTGTCAGGTCAAGCACTCCATTGATCTCACCCCAGGTGCGCCGCTACCCAATGGACCAATCTATCGGCGCTCCGTTCTGGGGAACGATAAAATCAAGAGGCATATTCAGGAGCTGTTGCAAAAAGGTCACATCCATCTGATTTCATTGCCCTATGGGAGCCCTATTATGTTGGTACAGAAGAAGGATGGGACTTGGAGACTCTGTATTGACAATCGGGTGCTAAACAAGATTACTGTCCGTAATGGGTACCCGTTCCCATGGATTGATGACTTCCTGGACCAACTAAAGGGGGAAAAGAATTTCAACAAGATAGATTTCAAGTCAAGATATCAACAGGTACCAATCGAACCCTCTAATGTGTGGAAGACTACCTTCAAAGCCAAGGAGGGCCTTTTCGAATAGTTTGTTCTGCCTTACGGGTTGACGAATACTCCTACAACCTTCATGAGGCTAATGGATGACATCTTGCGGCCATTCACCAACTCATTTGTAGTGGTATACTTGGATGACATCCTGATCTTCAGCCAAAGTTGAGAAGAGGACCTCCACCACATTCGACAGGTTCTCCAAACACTGTGGCAAAATAAGTTATGTGCCAATTTGGAGAAATGCACTCTTGGCATGACCTAGGTTCAGTATCTAGGATACATTATTGATGAACAAGGGGTGCATGTGGATCCAACTAAGATCCAAGTCATTCGAGATTGGCCATCTACAACCACTCTGATCTCCACAACTTTTTGGGTCTTGCTAACTTCTACCGCAGGTTCATGTTGGGATTTTCTCATATCACTTGGCCCTTGATTCAAGTCACCAAGGGAGGAGAAAAAGCAAAATTCTTTTGGTTTGAATCTCAGCAGAAGGAATTCATAGAGTTAAAACATCACCTCTGCTCAGCATCAGTGCTCGCATTACCAAACTCGCAACAACCATTTAAGGTCGAGACAGATGCCTTTGACTATGTTATTGGGATAGTCCTTACTCAACACGGGCATCCAGTGGCTTATCATAGTGAGACACTTTCAGACACAGTCCAGAAGTACCCCACTTATGACAAAGAGATGTATTCCATTATGCAGGTCTACCGACAATGGAAGCATTACATTTTGGAGAAGGAAACGGTCATCCACATAGACCACCATCCCCTGCAGTTCATACAGACCCAAGGAAAATTGCAGATGATCACCATCAGAAGTGGTCTACATACCTGCAACAGTTCCATTTGAATATCAAGTATAAGAAGGGCAGCACCAATAATGTTGCAAATTGCCTCAGTCGACCATTGATCATGGCATTAACCATCGTGCTCAAATCTTTTGGGCATGAGACTTATGATTGGCCACTTCTCTACAAAAGCAACCCAGAATTCAGCCACACATATCAGACACTCTTGGAGGGTCAGCATGTTCTATGTTTTCACCTCTAGGATGCCTTGTTATGCCACTTGGGTCACCTTTGTGTTCCTTCAAGCGAGCGTGCCAAGATGATTTGGGAAGCACACTACATTCGGGTTGTTGGGCATTCTGGGGTCAAGAAAATGGTGGCAGTACTACAGAAGTATTTCTATTGGCCGAATCTTCGACACAATGTCAGGAATTACATTAGATCATGCACTGCCTGCGCCATTGCGAAACTGAATATCAAGAAGCAAGGCATCTATACCCCACTGCCTACCCCTAGTCGACCTCGGGAATCCATATCCATGGATTACATGTTGGGCCTTCCTTCTACTAAGCATGGAAATGATTGTGTTTTTGTGGTTGTCGACAGGTTCTCGAAGATGGCCATTATGGCGGCGTGCAAGAAGAATATCACAGCAGAAGCTACTGCTAAACTCTTCTTTGAACGAGTGTGGGTACACTTTGGGATCCCATAGTCTATCATCTCAGATCGGGACAGCAGGTTCCTCAGTACATTTTGGTCTAGACTCTGGTCGATGCTAGACACCAAACTCACTAAGTCCACAGCCTTCCATCCCCAAACTGATGGCCATACAGAGGTTGCCAATAGGTTGATCGTACACATTCTGTGCATGTACAACTCAAAGCATCCACGCACATGGGATGAGAGCCTCCCCTATGTTCAGCACAGCTATAATCGGGCTCTCCACAACTTGGCTGGCCACAACCCTTTTCAAGTGGGCTTGGGATTCCAACCACTATGTCTCATTGATGTGGCCATGCTATTTGTAGCTACTTAGGCAGATTCAGCTCATGTCAAGTCCAAAACAAATAAGGCAAACAACTTCATTGAGCACATCCAACATATTCGCCAGTAGGTCCACGACATTATGGAGAAATTAAATGCCAAGTACAAGCAGCAACATGATCAACATCAGGTGCCACACAAGTTTCAAGTGGGTGACAAACTCTGGTTGCATTTGCAAAAGGAATGCCTTACCAGAGCCTATTGGAAACTCAGACCACTCTGATATGGTCCTTAAACCATTACCAAGGCTATGGGAGACAATGCATTTGAGCTCAGCATTCCCTCATTCCTTGGCCTGCACCCACTGTTCAATGTGGACTGCCTTCGGCCATACTTTCCACCATTGCTAGACATATCCAATGTTGCAGAACAACTCACACCCATAGAGTTAAATCCAAATTTCATGGAAAAAACTGCAACTAATCAGATCATGGACACATAGATCAAACACACTCGCTAGCAGAACATCCAACTATATCGAGTTGTTAAAGCAGGCCAACTCCTTCACCAGGGCATGTGGCTCACCAGGGACGAAGTTCAGCAAAAGTTTCCTCATCTCATGGAGGAACTCAACATAATTGGGACCATTGCTTCCTAAGGGGGGAGGAATGATCCAGGTGGATATTGGTGGCCACCCACCGATTCCACTTGGACTCCCACCATTTTTTCTTTCAGTTTTTTAGTTTCCTTAATTGTAGCACAGTTTACTATTTTTATCATTTTTCTAGGTCCTGAACTTCCAGAGCTGTTTTGGGGCCCCCAAAGTTATAGTCCTCAGATAGATGTTTCTAACAAGGTATTGTGCACGTCAAATGGAGATCATATGCCAAAGTAATGACCTTGGGAAGTTGATGTACCAATTTACCCAAAACATGGCCCATAGTTTGGTGCTTCATCTCCTGGGGTTAGGTTTTTGGATGTTTAGGGTTTTCCATTGTTTCTCAACAATAAATAGGCCTTCGAGTCTCATTGTAACACAGTTCAGAGGCATGTAGCCACCACATCTCTTCTCAGAGATAAGCTATCATCGCCCTAGCTAGTTTATTTCCATTTCTATTTGTAAGCATATTTTAGTATTTTATAGCAATGAAATGAAGTCTTATTTATGCCGTATCTCTATATGTATGGTTATATCTGTAATTTGTTGCATTCCTGTTTAAATCTAGATCAATATGTAGTGACATTTGTCACTACACAGAAATATTTTTCGTCATGGTATGTTTGCCCACACTTCTCCTTCAAAGCCTCATTAGTCATCCATGTTATAGTCCACTGATTCATTGACTTATCCATCATGAATTCATACATGTCTACTTTTTTGAGTTGCATACATTTTTTCCTTATTTTTAGTTCATCTTTTTGCCTCACGAAGAAACCATCCATCTCTCTACATTGCCTTGTTTTCCTTGCCATAAAAACTATTTGATGGATAAACCATCCATCTCTACATCTTGTATCTATAGTCATACCAATCATTTTGTATGAACTCGTGTTGACTGATGTGGGATTCCTTAAGGACCACCTTTTAACAAGTCTTGACCCATCTACCTCAACACCTTATCTGGGATAAAGACTAGAGTCATTATTAGTACCTTGAGGCTCGCATGCCTTAATGGAAAGTCTTCTCGCCAACAAACAATGGGAATACATTAATGTCCCTTATTTGTTGGATCTTGCAAGTGGCTCAACATCAGCTCATATATTCACACTTCACAATATGTACTTAGGTACCTTGGCACTCATTGACCTTAATGGTGAGTTTTCCTCGCATTGGTTAACAACATTCATCAATGGTCGGTAATCCAATGACTTCTTTCCATGTTTGACATCGACACATCTATTCACATGGAAAGAATTGTGCCACGATATGGGATGACATGAAGACTATATGATTCAGTAGCAGATTCGACAGTGTTTTATACTTTGAACGGATTCAGTAGCAGTAATAAAGGATCCACATTCATGACTTTGTCCATCATGTATGCAACCAAGATGCCGATCATATTCTTGTATTCTTCATTCCATGTTTTAGCAGAAGGAGCTACATTTTTCTACATATACGTAGTCTATCCACTTAGGTAAGTAAAGGTATGTTCTTTTCTAGTTTTTTATCATATAATTCCTTTAAAACTCAAATTATAATTTTTTGGAAAATGCTTCACCATGTTCATGTTCATACCTCATATTCACATTTTATTATATATATCGCATTCATATTCCATTATCACCTTTCATTTGTGATATATGTCTTAACCAACATACTATTTCCAAACAACTACTATTGCATTATGATTCAAATGTTACATGTTTCGCAAATAATGATCGAATAATGAATGGTTGATTAAATGTTTTCAAAGTCTTTTGATGCAACACAAAAGCAACAAAAGTATTGTTACACAAGAACCAATACTAATCAAATTTTGGTTGTCACACAAGAACCAATACTAATCAAATTTTGGTTGTCACACAAGAACCAACCAAAATAATATATTGCAATCAAATGTTTTTTAAAAAGAACACTTTGCAAAAGAACAAAGTTGTCAAAAAAAATTGTGCAAAGTTTAAAAAAATCGATATCATCGAAAATCCCTATACAAGCAAGACAATTCAAAATGAATAAATCACGATTAAGTGAATCAATGTAATAGATTGCATGAGGACATGCAATAACTTAAGTTGGGGGTATGTTGGGCCATTAGATTAACATTCACTTTCACTCTATTTTCACCTTTATCCTCATCTTGTCACCTCATTCCATCACATTATCATTACTACATGAGTTCACATTTACATTTTCCAAAGTTACTAATTTCATGTATTTAGAGTGAATTTATGATTAAAAGTTAGAGAAATAACATGTATTTGCTTATACCTAAAAGTGGCTTGAGTTTGACGACATGTTTAGATCATTTGGAAGCTTCCAAGACACCATTATGTGGCCTCCCAAGATCAAATTCGAATTTCAACTCAAGAGGTGGCCAAGGAGTAGATATCCCTAATTCATGTATAAATAAGAGAAGCATCCTTCAAAGGAAGTTGAACAGTTGTCAGTTATTCATTAGAATCAAATTTATGATTGTTCATTCAACATGAAGAATATCATTTTCTCCAAATAATGAGTTATGAGTGTTGTTTGATTCTTAAGGTGTGATAGTTATTCATGTGTGCTCATTGAGGAATGGAAGGATCCCCATACCAAGATAAGTACACTTTGTTGTAGAGTAATGTTCATAGTTGTGAATATACTAGTTTTAATTTTGGGTGTTCATCTTATTTCTTTGTTGTAAATACTTGTAGATAATTTCAGTATGAATTCATGTTATGGCCATGTTGTGTTGTGTGAACATTTATCTCCTTTCAGTAGCTAGCTTTTACGTGAGAAGGACAACTAGGAACTCGTAAGTTAGGAGCCTCTTCTCCATGAGCTAGACTGAACTGAAACAAGATTTACTTTCTTATATGCTTTCCTAGATTACATTTTTGTGAAGATTGATTTCCTTTCAGTAGCTAGTTTTTATGTGAGAAGGAAAACCAAGTCCTCCTAAGTTAGGAGACTCTTCTCCATGATCTAAGAACTAAATTGAAAAAATTATTTATTTGCTTTCATTTATATGCTTTCTTTCTTGCTTTCTTATATGTTTGGAAATGTTATTATAGAAAGTTTGTAGAAGGAAAATCAAGACTCTTGAACAATATACTCTTCTCTATCTTCTAAATTAAACTAATTCCATTGATCAAACATTTTTATGCTTTCATAAAATAGATCTGAATCTTTTCTTTTCAAAATAGTTTATATTTGTAATATGCATTTCCATTCTAAACAAACTTCCTATAGCAGTTTCATCTAAGGTCCCATATATTTTGCTTTTCTTCTAATCTTACGAAACCCCTGGGTTGACAAATTAAATGACAGGGATTTAGCATACGATTAAATCATCCAACAAACCTTACGAAATCACAAAATCTCAATTGGATTTTAGCTCTTTTTGCTTATAACTCTATCGAATTTCCTCCATAGGACTAGGTGTCATGACCAGCGACATAGTATTCAGGTGCTAAGGCCTTCAGGCTCCTGCCAGGGGCCTATCTCCCTATGTTATAGCTCTCACCCTTGGTTCTTTTGGGCTTCCACAACCAAGCTCCACCAACATCAGAGCTCCTAGGCATCAGAACTTTCTCACAATTCAATTAGGAGAAGTTCTAAAATTTTGACCTTCAAATTACTTTCCACGTGGTGTCTTCATAGAACTTATGTGTTAGGCCCTTTCTTCGCTCTTGGTTCTTTAGATTTCCCTTGACCATGTGCCACTCAACATCAGAAGCTCCATCCTTTGTATCTTTTTCAAACTTATTTTATAACTGAGTTACATGTCTCCTTCCTCTGAAATAATCCATAGAATGTGGGTGCTCGGTCTTCTCTACGCCCTTGGTCCTTTGGGTCTCCCACGACCATGTGGCCCTTTGGGTCTCCCACGACCATGTGTTAGTCACATTGGAGCTCCACAAATTAGATTAAAACTTTCCCATAAAACAATTAGACAGGAGTTACGAAAACTCCAACCTCCGAGATGATGTCATGATGAGGTCATCAACTCGACGTGTCATCTCCTTGATCGTGACATGTGTCACCAAGACTTTCCCCATTAGGCCACCCAATGTTGTCAAAACTGCCTGTCACCTATCCTCCGTACTGCCTCGTCAGCTTCTCAAGGTCAATCACCTACAGCCATGTGTTCTATCAGAGGAGAGGGAAAGGGTCCCTAGTTCTTTGGTTTTGCATTCAAATTCCTTTGTAAATATCTGCTCTGCATCCCTCAGTACTTTCAAAGCATTGAATTCATAAGAACTTACGAGGTTCTGAATACCCAAAGTTTTGAACCTTCGAGGTTTTTCTTGCTTCCCAATATTCTGATGGTCTGAGAGTCCGATATGACCTGTTTAGTCCTTCTGATATTGGGTCTTGATGCTATAAGCCTTCTTCAATATCCAACGTTCCAAGAATCAGCTCTGCTTCCCTATTCTTGCATTATAACTTTCTTAAAAGGATTTTCATTGAGGTTACAAATTTATGAGGTCCTGATATGTTGGCTTGCTCTGATATTTCAGTCTTCTTGGGACTTCAAGAAACAGACTTCAACAGTCCATTCCTTTTGATCCAAGAGACGATTTGCATGCTTTAGCACACCATTGGAAATATCTTCCAGAGCACATTCTAGTGGAGAGGGTCTGATGTAGGCTTTGAGCCCATTTTTTTCCTGATAAATGGCTGCAAACGTTTTTTTGTTCTTTGCACCTTGGCCCTTCTCTTGTGCCTAGAATGCTGGAATCCCAACCACCATAATCATAATTTTATGGATTCTCCAATAAGCCTGATACTATGGTTATTCTCTACTAGAGACTACAACAACCATAAGACTCCCCCTGAGCTTGACACATCAAAGATATCAATGCTAGCATCTATTACAACAAACCTCCATGTTAATATGGTTGACATCAATATTGTCAACACACTTGCAGCCACTAGCCATCCATATAATTCCAATTGTCCAATAATCTCCCCCTTTGGCATTTATGGAAACAACATAAGCTCCCCCTGAAACCAAGCATGGTCTTCTACATTGTTGTTCTTCTTTGATGCACCAGTAAACTTTTCCCCCTTTGGCATAAATGGTAAAGGATTCCCTTGAATGCTACCCCTAAACCACTGCAACCTACTCTTTAATTCATCCCTCATGCTGAGTAGCTTCCAACCCACATTATAGTTGAATTGTTTGGGAGGAGGAGTCACAACTCCTATTTGCTATCTGAGATATTCAAAGGGTTCTCTTTCCAATGGCGTAGTAAATATATCTACAAGTTGGTCTTTAGTGGAAACATATTCAAGTCAAACAACAATTCCTGGAACCTGCTCTCTTAAGAATTGGAACTTAATATGGATGTGCTTGGTTGATCTAGGTGGATCTCCAGACACCAGTGGCATGGAAAAAGCTCAAAATTAAAAGTGGTGGAAAGACAATGAACTTGACATTGGATCGAAGTGCTCATCGCCTTGATTCCAATGGTGTGAACGACACTCCAATCTGAGTCCAGATGAAGGAGATAGAGGTAGTCAAAGTTGGGTTGACTTTTTGATGACTGGGTAGGATTAATGAAGGCACAATTTGGAATTTTTCCGGTGGATAGAGTCCAGCCAACTCCGACCAAATTCTGGGAAAAGTTTTTGCCTTGTTAAAATGACTCCTTCAGTCCAAAACCGAATTTTCAATATTTGCACAGTTTGTTTTAGAATAACAAAAGAAAAATAAAAAAAAGGGTGGCGGGCCACCAACCCCGCCACCCCAACTCACGCCATATAACAATATAAAATAATTGGTGGAGGGATGGGCCACGACCGCAGGCCCCTCCCACGCTTTCCTCAACCATCCTCAATAAAGGGGCTCGAGAGTTGGGTGGGCTGGCCCTTGGGGCCGGACCCAACCCACATTAACAAAGAGCCCATGTAATATAAACCACACCCAAAGGGAAAATGAAACATCCATGAAGGAGGCAGGTATGGTGGGTGGGCCACCCAAGGTGGGCCCGACCCAACCATTAAATTTTAATTTAAAAAAAAAATCATTTGTAATGTATAAAAAAGGGAGGAGGCGAGGTTTGACCGCCAGACCTCATCCATACTAACCAGAGCCTTAACCAACTCAGCCAACCCTCTACTTGGGAAAATCCACCAGTGAAATTTTATTTAAACACAACTTTTCAATGCACCCAGGAGGAGGAGGCAGTGCATGCAGTTCAAGGCAACATTTTGCAGGAGGGCCGAATTTTCACTTTGTCATATTTTGACAAATTTTATATGGTTTCAACACTTCTCGATGCCACGAATGCAATGGTGCTATCCATTTCTCCATCAGAGTTCTACATTTTTCGTCCATTTTTTAGTATGGAGGTGGAACCATGACTGTTGTAGAAATAGGGAGCGGGACCATGTTCCTTGAAATTTTCCCGAGGAGGTAATTTTTCTCCATGTCGAAATATAGTCAACTTTATAGTCATTTTTCATGGCTTTCCGCGGGGATCGCAATGGTGAGGTTAGATTCACCTTTTGAGTTGCAGATTTCCAGTCCAACCATGGAGTAGAAACTTTAAGGAATCTAGGGGGAATCTAAAAGATTCGTTGAGCCCTAGATTCTCAATTTCTCATTATTTAGAAATTTGACAATTGATTTTGCACTATTCAACGCCACAAATATGATGGTGCATTCAAATTTTCCATTTGCTCATTCTATTTTTTGGCCACTTTTCTAAGTGGAGTGCAAGTGTCAGCATTCATGAGTGAGTAGTCATTTCCATGTGATTCGATGCCGTGAGATCGATGGTCAGAACAACTTCAACAGTTTGACATCTGCTTCTTCAGATGGACCCTAGATGTGAGGTATATGAAGTGTGTACATGTACTTCTTTTGCCATGCATTGTGCTACACAGATCCCTGTTTGATGTTTGATGTGGGATCTTGTTTCTTACTTGTTTTCATGATTCCTGCTTGATGTGATGTGGAATCATTTGTGTGATGTACTTGTCATCATGATTCGTCATGTTTTTTTCGAGATCCCTTTGTTGTATGTTGATGGGATACTCATGTTGTCGTCATGTATGTTTGCATTGATATCCCTTTCATTCCATGTTGGCGAGATGCTCATCATGCATGAGTGTGTCATACTGATAGGAGTTCTTTTGACTGAGAGTCCCTGTAGCAGAACATCTCTTGGAGCCACTCCTGCGTGAGGGCATTTTCCTTGTATGATAGCGACACCTCTTATGTACATCATCACTATTGACAACACTTAATGTAGCGACCTACACCATCTTGACACCGGGGCTCGAAGACGTAGTCCCTCCTGGGCAAACTCCATTATCAATGACTTATGTTTTTATGTTGCTGATGATTGTCATGACCTTTTCTTTACAGAATGCACATGTATTCATTTATGTTTCTTTTAAAAATGCAATTTAACACATCATGCAATTAAAAGGTTTAGGAAGGGCCCTTCATCACAATCGGACCTGTATCAAGTGGTATCGGAGTGGTCTTTGCGTGTTTATGAATTGCAAGCATGAAAAATGGAACGTGCAGCAATAGAGGATGAAAAAGCGATGTATGAGACCATGTTCAAAATTTGCAAAAGGGTGGAAATAATGTATGAAATCCACAGAAAGAGACAGAGGAAAAGGAGAGATTGCAGCTTCAGTTGCAAGCCACAAAAGAGGCCCTAGAAGAACTAAAACACAACAACCAAAGTCTTCAAACAGAGAACGTTGAATTGAAGATGCGTTTGCATGAAGAGAAAGAGGAAAAACAAAGTTTGCTACGACAGCTGCAAGCAAAGGTTGAGGCCATGGAAAAGTTGTAGCATGACCCATGTGAGGTAAAAAGTAGTTCTCTGAATTCATGTCTGTTTCCTAATGATTTCGTTGTTTTTGAAAATCATACCACAAGAATTGGCTCCAAACTGTTGAAGAGAATGGGATATGAAGGAAAAGGCTTGAGAATTAATGGCCAAGGCATTGTCAACCCCATCAAAGTGAAGGAATTACCCCATCAGGTAGGACTCGAGTATGTCAGAAAGGAAGTTGGGGAATGCGCTGAGGCAGTTAGCGAATCACCAACAACAAATGATGAGAAGCCCTCATTAGTTCTTTCCAAATCAACAGAGGAGGTAAAAGATGTTGATTTTCTTTCCGTTGCTTCTTCACATAGTATGATTTACGTTGGAGATTTGGAGATCCCAATTACAGGGACAAACATGAGGCTCCTTACAAGGACGAGGCACAAGGAGGAAGAAGAACTTGGTGTTAATAACCAAGTCCTAACTCAACTTTTGGAGGTTGTGCATGAACATCGATTTGCAGGCTTGAGATACACCAATGGAGAATGCTTGAAGGTGTCATATTCTTTCGAGATGTCGTCAAAGTCGTCAAGGAAAGAGAATGATGGGAACGCATCCACATCATCCCATGGCAGTTTCCATGGTAGAGAGAGAGCGGAGGCAAGCTCCTATTTCCATACTTACCCCAGAGATAGCAAGGAAAGGTATAACCATTCTCGACATTCGAATGTTCATTTCGATTATGGTCATGTTGTTAATGATAAACATAAAAAATGGAATCGAAAGACATGTACCTTTTGTGGATTACATAACCATACATTTTCGAAGTGTTAGAAAAGAATGGTAGCACACAAAAGGATGAGGCATGAAAGACCCCCTCAACAGCAGGTAAAGAAACATGTTAAATAGATCTGGAGGAAGAAAACCTATTGTAGTCATTGCGACAGAAGTGGCCATCAAAGAGCCACTTGTCGGAGGCTCCATCCAAAGAAGCACCTTAAAGAAAAAGTGTCGAGGCATGAACCAAATGAAATAGTTGTTCGACAAGAAAAACCATCACAGGGTGATGACCTATTCACCTTGATAAGTGAAAAATGGTTTCTAGATATGTTAGCGTTTCATGGTCCTGCTTTTGTAAATCATTTGTTGCATTTTAAAATGTAAAAGTGATGAAGTGTTTTCCATCACTTGTTCATCAACAATGATGTCTAGTCTTATTTTGATTTGCATGATAGACGATGAAAGTGATGTCGTGTCTCCATCACTTGTCAGAGAAAAAGTAATGTCTGGCCTTATTGTTGTAAATCATGTGTTGCAGTGATGAGGTGTTTTCCATCACTTGTTGAAGCAACAATGATGTGTTGACATTGTTTTAGTAGTTGGGGTGTTTTGTCCATATTGTTGTAAACTTGACCACCGAGTATGTGTTATAAACTTGTGGCAAGTGTGCGACGCTTGGGTCATTAGTTGGTCATGAAAGTCAAGCATGTAATTTGCGAAACAATGTACTACAGGATGCAGAAATAGCAGGTGTTAGCTCATCATTTAAGGCTCCAAAGAACAAAGGTGAAGGAGATGGAAGCGAGACCTTCAGGACACTTGTGATGTAGACAAGTTACAAAAAAAGTTACAGATTGTATTTCATGCTTTTGGAGAACCAAAAGCTCCTCAATGGGGAGGATTGATCCAGGTGGATCTCCGGACACTAGTGGCATGGAAAAAACTCAAAATTCAAAGTGGTGGAAAGATGATGAACTTGACATCAGATCGAAGTGATCATCACCCTGATTCCAATGATGTGAATGGCACTCCAATCCGAGTCCAGATGAAGGAGATAGAGGCAGTCAAAGTTGGGTTGACTTTTTGATGACTGGGCAAGATTAATGAAGGCGCAATTTAGACTTTTTCTGGCAAATAGAATCCATCCAACTCTGGCTAGATTTTGGGCAAAATTGTTGCCTCGTTAAAATGACTCCTTCTATATTTTCAGTATTTGCATAGTTTGTTTTAGAATAACAAAAAAAATATAAAAAAAAAGGTGGCGGGCCACCAACCTTGCCACCCAAACTCAGGCCACATAACAATATAAAATAATTGGTGGAGGGGTGAGCCACAAACCCTGGCCCCTCCAACGCTTTCCTTAACCATCCTCCATAAATAAAGGGGCACGAGAGTTGGGTGGATGAGCCCTTGGGGCACGGACCCAACCCACATTAACAAACAACCCAAGTAATATCAACCATGCCCAAAGGGAAAATGAAACAGACATGAAGGAGGCAGGTACAATGGGTAGGCCACCCAAGGCGGGCTCGACCCAACCATTAAATTTTAATTTTAAAAGAAATTCATTTGTAATGTATAAAAAAAGGAGGCGACGGGGTTTGACTGCCTGACCTCCTCCATACTAATCAGAGCCTTAACCAACTCAGCCAACCATCCACTTGGGAAAATCCATCGGCTAAATTTTATTGAAACATATTTTTCAGTGCACCCAGGACGAGGAGGTAGTGCACGCAGTTTGAGGCAACATTTTGCAGGAGGGTCAAATTTTCACTATGTCATATTTTGACAAATTTTATATGGTTTCAGCACTTCTTGACACCACGAACGCAATGGTGTTGTCCATTTCTCCATCCAAATTCTGCATTTTTCAGCCATTTTCGGTATGGAGGTGGAATCATGACTGATGTAGAAATAGGGAGTGGAACCATGATCCTTGAAATTTTCCCGAGGAGGTAATTTTTCTCCCTATCGGAGTATAGTCAACTTTACAGTCGTTTTTCATGGCTTTCCGCAAGGATCACAATGGCAAGGTTAGATTCACCTTTTGAGCTGCAGATTTCCAATCCACCCATGGAGCAGAATCTTTGAGGAATATAGGGGGAATCTAAAAGATTCCTTGAGCCCCAAATTATCAATTTCTTAGAATTCATAAATTTGATAGTTGATTTTGCACTATTTGATGCCAAAAATCTGATGGTGTGTTCAGATTTTCCTTTTTCTCATTCTATTTTTTAGCCACTTTTTTAAGAAGAGTGCAGGTGTCAACATTCATGAGCGAGCAGTCATTTCCATGTGATTCGATGTCATGAGATCGATGGTCCGAATAGCTTTAGCAGTTTGACATCCGCTTCTTCAGATGACCCCTAGATGTGAGGTATATGCAGTGTGTACATGTACTTCTTTTTCCATGTATTATGTTGCATAGATCCCTATTTGATGTTTGATTTGGGATCTTGTTTCTTACTCATTTTCATGATTCCTGCTTGATGTGATGCGGAATCATCTGTGTGATGTACTTGTTCTCATGATTCGTCATGTTTTGTTCGAGATCCATTTGTTGTATGTTAATGGGATATTCATGTTGTCATCATGTATGTTTTCATTGAGATCCCTTTTATGCCATGTTGGCAGGATGCTCATCATGCATGAGTGTGTCATATTGATAGGAGTCCTTTTGACTGAGAGTCCCTATAGTGGAACATCTCTTGGGGCCACTCCTGCGTGAGGGAATTTTCCTTGTATGATAGTGACACCACTTATGTACATCATTATTGACAGAAATTAATGCAACCACCTACACCATCTTGACACTAGGGCCCGGAGACGTAGTCCCTCCTGGACAAACTCTGTTATCAACGACTTATGCTTTTATGTTGCTGATGATTGTCATGTTCCTCTTCTTTACAACATGCACATGTATTCATTTATGTTTCTTTTAAAAATTTAATTTAACTCATCACAAAAGTAAAAGGTTTTGGAAGGGTCCTTGGTCACATCCAGACTTGGATCATTGGTCTTTGAGTGCATGACAGGATTCTTAGAGATATTGATGGCACTAGTATTATCAAACATGATTGGATTATGATCAATCAACTCTACCTTAATGTCCTTCAAGGTCTACTTCATTCATAAAATTTGTGAGCAATAAGTGGCAGCTGCAATATACTCTGCCTCAGTTGTTGATAAAGAAATGGAGGCTTGTTTCTTGTTGACCCAAGGCATTAAGTAGTTTCCCAAAAATAATGTTGCACCTAAGGTGATCTTCCTATCATCAATATTGCCTTCCCAATCAACATCAGTATAGGCCTTAAACTTAAACTCTCTACTTTTAACATACCATAGTCCATAATCAATTGTTATTTGAATATATTTGAAAAACCTTTTGACAACAATGACATGACTTTCATGAGGAAAAGCTTGAAATCTAGCCACAAGACCTAGAACTTGCATGCTGTTTGGTCTCAAAGTTTTGACATACAACAATATTCCTATCATTGATCTATATTCAGTCTGATTTACCAATGATGTCTCATTTTCTTTGCACAATTTGCAACCTATAGCCATATGAGTGCTAACCGGCTTGCAATCTTCCAGCTGAAACTTCTTCAAATTTTCTTGTAGGTACTTGGATAGATAAATACCTCATGTTTTGAATGAGAAATTTGTAGTCCTAAGAAGAAGGACAATTCTCTAATCATGGACATCTCGAACTCTATCTACATATAGTTTGTGAATTGTTCTCCCAATTTTTCCAAATCACTGCCAAAGATTATGTCGTCCACATACACAACTACAATTAGTAGGTGATCATCTTCAAAATTTATGCATAGATTGTTGTCTACAGTACCTTTCTTAAAGCATTTTTGCTCAAGGTATTGATCTAGTCTAGCTATTGGTGCAAAGGTTTCCACAAAATCAATCCCCTCTATTTGTGCATACCCTTTGCAAACTAATCGAGCCTTGTTCCTAATTACTCGACCCTACTCATCTAGCATATTCTTGAAGACCCATTTTTTACCTATGACATTTTTCTCTTTGGGTCTTGGAACAAGCTCCCAAGTGTCATTCTTCTCAATTCGGTCAAGTTCTTCATCAATCGCTCTCACCCAGAACTTGTCCTCACTTGAATAAGGATTTTAGGCTCAACTTGAGATAGCGGAGCAAGATTTTCACAACTTGAACTGCCAACAAATTTCCTCTTGGTCTGAACACCAAGTCTTTGATCTCCAAGAATTTTACTATAAGGGTGTTCTTTATGTACATACGTGGAATGTGTTTTGGGCCTTCGAGTTGTGTTCGTTTCCACGTCTTTTATCTAAGTTTGTTTCATCTTGATCTAAGGGTCTGATCTTTAAACTCTCTTCTCCATATTTATTCATGTTTTCTTTGGAGGACTCGGGTTGTGAAGCTACTTCATCTACTACTACATCAATGCAATCATCAACGCTCTTTGTTCATTTGTTGTAGCACTTGTATCCTTTAAGAAAAGTACCCATGTAATATACCCACATCAACATGTGAATTAAACTTTCTGAGATTTGTATCATTCCTTTTGATAAATTATTTTCTCCCAAACACCTTGTAGTGTTTAATTGATGCAGTTCTACCCTTCCACAACTCTTAGGGAATTTTATCAATATTCACCCTAAGTTGTGTTTTGTTTGATAAGTACATTATTGCTTGTGTTTCTTATCCCTAGAATATATGAGGTACATCTGCTTCATCCATCATAGCTATTGCCATTCCATAGATTGTTTTGTTCTTTCTCTCAACTACTCCATTTTGTTGTGGAGTTCTCACCATAGAATATTGCCTCCTTATGCCATGTTCTTCACAGAATTATTCAAATTTTCTTGAAGTGTATTCTTCTCCTCTGTTTGATCTTAAACATTTGATCTTGAGATCTTTCACATTTTCTAATTAATCTTTAATTTTTTTAAAGTGTTTAAATGCTTCTTATTTTTCCTTTAAGAGCACAATCCAAGTGGCCCTGGTAAAATCATCAATAAGAAGCATAAAATACCCTTCTCCTCTTGGGATTTTTTCTCTAGTTGGATCATAGATATCTGTGTGAATTAGATCGAGTAGTCTAGATGAAGAGAAATATTTTGTCTTCAAATGAGTCCTAGTCTAATTACCAAATTGACATGACCTGCAGATTGAATTATCAAGACTTGATAGTCTTGGCAAACCTCTCATAGCTCCCATCTTGCCGACCCTTATGAGACTGTCGAAATTCATATGACCAATTCTCCTATGCCACAGTCGTGCTTCACTTGAATTGTTCAAATAATTGCTTACTTTTGAGTCATCAAACACATATACATTATTGTGAGTTCTAACTACTTTTCCCACCTACTTTCCATTTTCTTCATTTCGAGTCTCATAGTCCTTGGATCAAAAGGTCACATTAAAGCCATTATCACACATTTGACTTCCACTAATCAAATTATGATTGAGACCTTCTACATACAACACATTTTGGGCTTTATTCTTTTCATCAAGATTGATTATGCCCATACCCTTAATTATTGTTGGGGAATTGTTGCCAAAAGTGACATTGTTCCCTTTGTCCTTTTCTTTTAGCAACAAAAATTTTCTCTTATCCCTAGTCATATGCTTGGAGAAATCACTATCCACATACCATTTGTTTTCTTGATTATGTGTTGACAAAGAAAGCCCACATTCCATGCTCTTTCCATATTTTCATTTCCAATTCTCCTTAACTTTTCGAGAAGTTGGTTTCCAAGTGTTCAGAGACTTAGATGGATACTCAAACCTACTTTTTCACTCCCTTTTCTTGTGCACAAAATAATTACATTTGAAACATTTAACATCATTCATTAGGGGAGAGAATGCATTTCAATTTATAAGAGTAGAGTTTTGAGATCTAAAATTTTGATACTTATTGTATCTGAAATTTTCGTCTCTTTCAACTTTGATCTTTCTACAACCAACAACCTTACATCCAAAGATGTGACATTTATAATATTGACCATAAAATAAATGAGAGTACCTAAAGTTGTAAGGTTCATGAGTTAGTGCCTGAAGGTACCTTTGTTGTCTAGTTGATTGATTGGTCCTCCGCTAGTGTGGTTCCATGGGGTAGATGGAGTTATTATTCCAGTGATGGGCTCCTCTATGGCTTGCTCCATTTTTGTCTTCATTGATTCTTTCTTGAGACAACTTTTCATATCTCTGAGGTTCCTCAAATCCTGCAGACCTAAAGTTCATCTTTCCCATAGAATATTCTTGTGGTCTAGAGTATCCCATTCCTGTTTTGTTTCCTGAAAACCTCTAACTGCTTAGAATTTGATCTAGATTTCTTGTTCCTTCAGCAATTTTTTCAGTTATTCGTTTTTCTCAGAGAGACGACCTCTGCCTCGAGACTCTGACAATTCTCTTCCCCTTCATGGATCAAATATTGAAGAACTTCTTTCTTTCGTTTAGCTTCTTCTAGTTTTAATTTCAAGGACATAATTTCATATTTGCATGTTTTTTAGATTGTTTCCTTCTTTACCATGAACAAATATTGTTTTAATTGCTTGTTCTCTTCTTCTATTTTCTCACATGTTTCGTGATTTTCTTCTAGTAGAATGGCTAAACTATCTTTGCTTTTAATGGCTTCTTCAAGTTTTTCTTTTTGATAAACAAACTCCTCATTGTCAGAGTTGTACGTACCTTCTTAACACATTGTAGTTGTTCTTTTAACTCCTTGTTCTTTCCCCTTGCCTTCTTTAACTCAAAAATTGCACTAACGAGTTCCCCTTCAAAGTCCACTACTCCTTCTACCTCTTCCACTTCAGAGTCAGTAATATTTTCTTTCATGGAGCCTTCTCAAAGTTCCATAAGTAAATTCTTATATGAATCATCTTCTAAACATTTTTCGTTGCCCGACTCTAGTGCTAAACTATCCTCTTTGGAGTAGAGCCCATTTTTCTTATGGAACTTCTTCTTCTGATGTTTCTAATATTTGCTTCTAAATTTCTTATCATCTTCTTTTTCAGTCCTTTCTTTGTAAGGGAACTTGAAAGAAAAATTTCCAACTCTCCCACAGTGAAAGCATTTAAAGGGAAACTTCCCTTTATATTTTCCTAATCCATGCTTTAGTTTCCTGGAAAATTGAGCCAACTCCTAATAAAATTCACAGCTGGAGAAACTTGATGATGTTTGTGCTCCTTGGCCTTCTTAGACACTTTGAACGTTGCCTCCTCGGGTTGAGACTCTTTAAATCATCCATTTATTCAACATCAGAGACCTTAGCATCAAATCTCATGGGTATAGATCTTAAGACCTTTTGAACAGACATATCTTCCTTGACTTCTTCACCAAGTCCTCTAATCATATTGGTTACTTCATCAACTCTGAGGAAGTATTATGTTGTGCTTTCTTCTTCACTCATTTTTAAGATTTCAAACCTCATTCTAAAGGTTTGAAGTTTGGCCTGCTTGACTCTATCATCTCCTTCATGACTCTAATTGAGCTTCACCCACACTTCGTTCGCAGAATTACAGTGCATAACCTTTATGATTTCAAATTGCCTAAGGCCAAAGAGAATGACATTCTTGGCTTTAGCATTATTTCCATACAATTGTTTATCATCTGCATCAATGGGGGGGACATCAGGGACATCATAATATACTAGTACAAATCTCCAAACCTCTACTCCTAGATACATAAGATAGGCTTTCATCCTAGCTTTCCAGAAGGCATAGTTTGTCCCATCAAATATTGGTATTCTACCTGAGCAAGCATCTTAACTCTCTTACCTAGACATAATTCGTTATGGATCTACGTTCTAGTGGTTACACTATTCCTGAAGGAACTTGGCTCTAATACCAATTGTTGGAATAAGGATCTACTGAGAGGGGGAGTGAACCAGTAATAGTGATTTTCTTTCAATTTTAAGTATAAGTGTTTAACTCTTTTCACGATGGTCAGTTACTTGTGAGAGCTTTCATATGAAACCATAAGGGAAAAAACTACTAATATGTTTGTTACTATGATGTAAATTAAGTGCCTGCTTAATCACATAAATTTGTTTGTGAGAACCCACTCATAGGAGGCACTGACCCCCTTAATATAGAAAGTACCTATATTCCAAGAGGCACCAACCTCTTAGTAATGTAGGCCACCACCTACTCTAACCACGGTTCTACCTTTCATACAATTCTCAAATTGAAAATAGGGGCAAATACATATATAGAGAAATACCAATCTTGTTCACTGAAATTTCATAGTTCTGCTCTAGGTCCTCTACTATTCCATCGACTCTCTTGGACTCACATAGTAACACCCTATCCTTTTCTCACAACAACATATACTCTACTCTCGACCTTCTATTGCACAAGCTCTCTGCAAAACTCTTCTTTAGTTCAACGCAAGGGCCAGTTGATGAACTTTCGCATACTCTGCTCCACTCTCTTCAGCATATACACAACAATATTATATTCCCCAATTACTCAATTGCAATATTTAGTTTTGTTCATCTATTGCACTGGGTTCAATGTTATCTTTTTCGCCATCCACAATGCCCGAGAGTGTACTCTTGGAATGGCAATCCATTTTTTTGTCGCATCACTTGACCAATTCCCTAAGTAATTCTCTATGCTAAGAATTTAATCTCAATCCAACTACACACTCCAGTGAGATTCCTCACGCTTATTCATGACTCCTAGATCTTGACTCTACTTTAGCATGGCTTCTTTGTTCTTCATTTGTTTCTATAAGGTGTGCATGGGAGATTAGAGATGGCTTTATTTCAACATCGAGACAAGCCCAACAATTTTCTTTTGAGAATTGTGGTCCTCGTCGCCTTGACCTAGAGAACTCTTTAGTCCCCATTAACTTCATTAACCAAATTGTTTGTATGCATTTACTCAGCTACTAACCCATCCAACCTTCAATATTCCTTTGTACTGAACTATCGAAGCCCTTTCATATCATAACTTTTATTGAAACTACCTTATGAAATCGCAAAATCTCAATTAGCTTTTCGTTCCTTCTTCTTAGCCCTTATCACATTTCCTCCATAGGACTGTGTGTCATAACCAGATTCATAGCATTTAGGTGCTATGGCCTTCAGGCTCTTATTGGGGGCCTATCTCCTAGTGTTACAGCTCTCGCCCTTTTTTCTTTGGGGCTTCCACAACCAAGCGCCACCAACATCGAAGCTCCTAAGCATCAGAAATTTATCACAATTCAATTACAAGGAAGTTCTGAAATTATTTCCTCTAAATTACTTTCCACGTGGAATCTTCATGACACTTAGGTGTTAGGCCCTTTATCCACTCTTGGTTCTTTGGATTTCCCTCGACCATGTGCCACTCAACATCAGAATCTCCCTTCATTGTAACTTTTGCAAACTGATTTTATAACTGAGTTACAATGTCTCCTTCCTCTGAAATACTCTATAGCACTTGGGTGCTTGTTCTTCTTTATGCCCTTGGTACTTCGAGTCTTCCATGACCATGTTCCAGTCACATCAGAGCTCCACACATCGAATTAGAACTTTTCCATGAAACAATTAGACAAAAGTTACGAAAACTCCAACCTCCAAAAGTTTGACCTCCAATATGACTTCATGCTGAGATAATCAAATCCACATGGAATCTCCTTGGTAGTGACTTGTGTCACCTATATTTTCCCCATTAGGCCACCCAATATTTTTGAAATTGGCTACCACATGTCATCCATACTTCCACGTCATACTAGCGTCATCTGCCTTGTCTGCTTCCTAGGGTCATTCACCTGTTGTCATGTGTCTTATCAGAGGAGAGAGAAAGGGTTACTAGTTCTTTGGTTTTACACACAAATTCCTTTGTAAATCTCTTCTCTGCATCCCTTGACACTTTCAAAGAATTGCATTCCTAATAACTTATGAGGTTCTAAAAAACTGAAGTTCTGAATCTTTGAAGTTTTCCTTGCTCTCTGATATTCTATTGCTCTGAGGTTCTGATATGACCTGCTCATTCCTTCTGATATCGGGTCTTGATGCTCTGGGCCTTCTCTGATATCCAACATTTTTGAGAATCGTCTATGCTTCCCAATTCTCGTATCAGATCTTTCTTAAAAGGAATTTCATTGAGGTTACGAAGTTCCAAGGTCCTGATATGCTATCTTGCTCTGATATTTCAACCTGCTTAGGACTTCAAGAACCTGACTTCAGCAATCCATAATGTTTGATCTAGGAAACCATTTGCAGACTTCCACACACCATTGGAAATCTCTTTTAGCTAAATTTCCATTGGAGAGGGTCTGATGTAGGACTTGAGCCCATTTTCTTCCTAAGAAATGTGTTGGGCCTCAAAATCGTCCCTATTTTCACTCCATTATTCACTTATATCTTCACATTTTACCTTCATGTCACCTCCATTCCACCTCCATATCATTATGTTTACCTCATTATTGGGTCATAACTATGTGCTTTTCCAAAGTTTATTAATTCTTAACATTTTAAGTGATTTATGGTTAAAACTTAGAAAATAATATGCTTATACTTATATACTAACATTAGAATGAGTTTTATGTAACATGTGTAGGTACAAAGGAAGCTTCCAAGGCATCCTTATGTGGCACTCTATGCTCAAATTCGAATTGAAAAGATCATGGACCTCATGGAGGAGATCATGGAGGATAGGTTATGTGTCACCATTGGTTGAGAAATATGTGGGTCAAGGAGGAGAATAGTGGGTTTACATTTATGAGGTTGTATCATAGTTTTTGTATAAATAGGAGTACCTCTCCATTCCAAAGGAGACTCTTAGAGCATTGATCTAGTTTATGATGGAATAAAAGCTTCATTTGACATATATTTTCATTATGTAGTTTAAGAAATAGGTTTTCCATTATGTAGTTTTAGATAGAAGTTATCTTAATGTAGTATATGGAATGCTTGTCACTTTGTTCTTAGGAGAATTGAGCTCGCTCTAGAAGGAGCAAAGGAGCATGTTGTTTCATATTAGATCTTATTTTATTTAATTGCTTAGATGTTTGATGTTTGAGGATTTGATTGATGAATGAATTTTCAATTAGAGTCTTATCAACATATGAGAGGACAACAAGAGTCTAAGTTAGGCTCTCTCTCTATTTGGTTTGTATGATAATTGGAACTCATCTTTTTGCTTTTATGTTTCAAGTTATTTCATTTAGTTTACGCTTATGGATGAATTTTAGTTTAGTTTGGATTAGTACATGAGAGGACAATCAAGAGACTAAGTTAGTCTTTCTCTCATTGAATCTGAACAACAACTAAAGTTCATTCCCTTGTTTTCATTTCAAGTTTCTAGTTTTATGGTTTCTCTATGATACTGTAGGGAAGGACAACCAGGATCTCCTTAGTTAGGAGCCTCTTCCCTTACATATTATATTGAACCGTAAATAATTCCATTAGACATAGAATTAGTTGCCTACTCCTGCACATATAGTGCTGGCATCATCAAAAGCTTACGAGTTTCCCTGGTCGATATTTAATGCAGCAATTTAAGCCCAATAAATTGCCCAACAAAATGGTTGCAATTTTTTTTTGTTCTTTACACCTTGGCCCTTCTCTTGTACCTGGAATCCTAGACTCCCAACCACCATAGTCTTTATTCTATGGCTTCTCTAATAAGCCTATTACTATGGTGATTCTCTACCAAAGACTTCAACAACAATAGGACTCACCGTGAGGTTTACACACTAGACACATCAAGCATTTCAATGCTAGCTTCTGCTACCACAAACCTCCATGATGATCTGGTTGACATCAATGCCAACACACTTGCATCCACTAGCCATCTAAACAATCTCAACTATCCAATAGAATCTATGTAGCAGTGGTTGCACATTTGAAGTTTTATCATTTGACAATTTTGTATATGGTAGAAGTTGTCAAAGAAGAATTCAACATTAAGGGAAGTTTCAATGGAGTAGCAGTCATGGACAAAATTGTAAAAGGATTCATTGATTCATATTGACAGGTAGAATCATTTGTGGCAAGCCGTGAAATGCATAACATGTTAGGGAGAGAAAGGTATTCTATTACAGCAAGATAGAGGAAGAAATTTGGTCAGGGGGGGTAACCCTTTTCCATTGATGTCAAAAGGGGAGAGAAATTGGGAAAGAAATATTAGAACATGGAATCAGAGAGGCACAAATCGCAGGGGGGTAAGTGTGTTTCCATTAATGACAAAGGGGGGGATTTTTGAATGGTATTTCCATTGTTTCCAATGTTGGTTCATGAAATCTCTTAATACTTGTTCAGGTTACATCAGTTGGAAGCTCCAAATGACAAGAACCTTAGAAGAAAGGATGGGAAACTCTAGATTCTCCCCACTAGCTGAGTAAAATGGATGTAGTGAATAGTGATTTGATCATAATACCATCACCATTTGGTAATCCTAATTTTGTCTATTTCCAATGGTATGTGGCACGCCATGAGGGTCCTCACGGTTTGAAAGATATACCTCTTGGAAGGTCAAAGCCCCCTTCCTATGGTTAAAGTCCCCAAAAGGAGATGATCTCGTGGTTTATAATTGGCTAGAAATCGCTCAAATTATGAGGTAAAAATGGGAATTTATTGAAGGACTTGATTAAATATTTTTGAGTTCAAAGAAGGTTTATCAAAGGGAAAAAATAATCCAAATTTTAGCTGAGGTCGGCCTCACATTTTTTTGTTCGAATATTTAAATTTTCACATTTAATGTTGGATCCCTCCAAAATTTTAGGTCATCTTTAGGGATAGTTGACCCCTCTAATAGCTATCTCATCAAGTACAAGTATAGGACATGAACTTTCCACAAATGAAATGGATATCTCTCATATCTTTATAATTTTTCTAAGGCAAGAAGTAGGCCAAATCTGATCAAGGGGTTTTTTTGGATTATTGTTTTCTTTTTGGTTGAGGGATTTTGTTAATACATCAGCACATTCTTAAGTTGGATGGAATTTTATTTGAAGTCGTATCAGTGGTTCATTAACTTTTATTTATGTGGAAATTATTCATTGTTCAAAGGTCACTCTTATGAGGTTACTGCAACCATGTTAAGAGATAATGTTTTCTATTTCTGAGGCCATTTGGACCCTTGTTCTTGAGGCTTTCTCTAAAGAAAATTCACAAGCCCTGAGGCCATTCAAACCCTATCTTTTAGGCTCTCTCTGAGGTTAAATGTGTAGGCCTGAAGCCTCAATTTTTCCTTAAAAAAAAAATAATTTTTGGGATAATTCTTGGTTATGGATATAACTATCATCTGTCCAAAGGGTCAATTCTACAAGCATAGAAGGTTTATTTTTGGGTCTTAAAATTTTAATTTATTTTGGAAGTTCTTCACTGGAATTTGTGCCCTAAACTGTGACTGTCATATTTGTGTTTCATCTCTTAGCTTATTTTCGGCATAGGTCCCTGAAACTTCTGTGACCTAATTCACTAGAGCAATATGAGAGAATAATATAAGTTTAATATATGTGTTCAGTGCTAGATTTGTCTCCTAAAAACCTCAACACCTAATTTTCAAACCAGGGGGTCGTATACTTCGAGGTGTAGCACAGTTAATGCCAAGAGATCCAACAGCTCTAATAAATCACTCCTATTTCTAGCTTAATCAGAAACTTCAGATTACATATCAGTAAATAAAATCATTAAACTAACTTCATATACTATTGTAAACTTTATTAAATCAATCAAATCTGACCTTACCTTCACTCCTCAAACCATTCATCACTTTGATTTGTAGAACTTGAAAAAAAAACACAATGCAGGTACAACCAATTCCAAACAAATATCTTGCAATCTCTCAACCAGCTTCACCAATCCAAACTTGTATTTAACCTCTATTTTAAAATGTGATTTCTATCGATGTTGATTAATTTGTGTGCTTATTACCAAACATAAAATAAAACACATTATGTTCCTGTACTTCTTAAATCAAATTCAAAATGTTCATATTTACCTTGATTCATTAACTCTTTTCACACAAGAAAGTCGTGAATACTACAAAGATAATAACAAAACCATTATGTACACAATCATAATAACTCAATCACTATTCCCGTACTTAATCAACAATATGAATATTCCAAGCATACAAATTGTTAGGGAAGAAAATAAGCTCTAAGCATAAATAATCTGAAACAAAATCCAACTAGCTTACTTTAGGCTATAAATACCCTGAGTGTAGGCAGGAAGCTTATCATATATTTATGCAATAAAATCCAGAATTGAGACTATGAATAGATTTTTTATACTTAGTGTAAGGAATACAAATTGAGTCAAATGAGATCAAATCATTTCTAAGTCCATGTCCCAGGAAATAATTCTCAATACAAGTCAGTAGACAAAATAATAATGACCTCAACCTGTTACTCTTGAACACACAGTTTGTCGAAATAATTAAGATTTCTCAACTCTTGAGTCTAGATGACTCAAGAGATTCGAAATAATAAAACTTAACATAACCCTATGGTCCTCTAGAACTGAGGTTTGTCTTTCTTAGATTAATCTTCCAAACTATTTATACATTCCTCAATGTTTAAATAGAAAGAATGCTCTCATGTGTTCTACTCACACTCACACTAGCTTATAAATAAAACCAAGACATAGCCCTATACTTGCAACAACTTACAAATGAAGACATATGCAACCCATTACAGGAGTTTTTCCTACATTTGCAATAGCTTACAAAAAAAAAATAAGGATGGATTCCTACAAAGATTATGTCGACACCTGTAACAAAACATTCTTCTTTCCAAAATCTCTACTTGTACTTGGATTAAAGTTCAAAATAAAAATATATCATAAATCTTTCCTAGAATTGTGCCTACACTTACATCATTAAATAGCAACGAAACATATCCCTCACTTATTCATCAAACATCACCCAGATCTATGGCCACTCATTCAATTTTTAAGAGAGATATAGCACGACCATATAACTTTAGAACGAAACAAAGTATTCCTTAAAATAAAAGTAAAATAAAAAAATATAGCATAAACTAAACAATACACACCATAAATAAACCAAAACAACCACACCACACTTAGATCCTAGAGGTGTGACGAGTTGGTATGGTTGGGACCAAACCAACCAGCTCGCACCCTCTTAAAGAAAAGTTAAATCAAAAGGTATGATGAATCATAAACATAATAAAATAGAAAATAAAATAAAACTTGGCATCAAGCTTTTGTATTACTTCAGAATCAGACTTAAATATGGAGATCAAAGGCTTTGACCTGTTTGATCTAAATAAATCTCTCAGAAAATTAATAGTACTTACATAAACATTGTATAAGGGTATTTCTAACCTAGATCTGTCTACATATGTTTGTTATATAGAACTACCATTTCTCAGGATGCACAGAGCCTTACATATAAGAAAAGAAAACTTAACAAATGACTATCAATGGTGTTCTGTTGCAACATCCCCTCAATCTCAGATTATGTTCTTCAACGCAAGGGTTATGTTTGGGAGAATTTTTTCTTCTATTTTGAATATTCTATTAAGTGTTGGATGGAAGTGAATGCACATATCCCACTGTCCTCATACCTGACAAATCTTTGAAGATCATCAAATATGTCAGTCATCCCGTGACTATCACTATTTGTCCAATAATCTTCTTCTTTGACCATAACGTCGATTCCTTTACTAGTGTAGGGAAAATAGTGCAGGTACATGATAATAAATGTGAACACTACATAACAATTGGTAGGTGATTAGAAATGATAATAGAATTTTAATAATGCAATAAATGGATCAATTTAGGCAATTTAAATATTACCCTATGTAAATTTTTAATAATAAGTAACTTAGATTTACTTCTCAAGTTAACACCCAAAATACATGAAATTGTGTAGTCATAGGCTTCAAGTTTTATAAAACAGGGGATAGATAGGGATAATATAAGGTCAAAAATGAAACATTTCCAGGTCCTAACATCCCCCAAACCCAACTCTGTTGGGTATCCTCACACAACCAAAAACATCCAGTTAGCTGCAAAAAACAAAACTTTGAATCTCTCGCTTCATAATTTTTTGATCTGAATATTAATCTTAGACTTTGAAGTCTGAGCTTTCTTTAATTGCCTCTTGTACCTTATGACCTTGGTCTTTATGTATGCTGCTTGTATTCTCCACCTTCTGAATTTTTCCTTCAATCTCTATATTTCTCTTATAAGCTCCTCATTTCTTTGCTTAAGTTGCAAATTTTGATCATGTATACGATGATTTAAGACTTCCATTTCTTTAATCTTCTCCTCCAATGACTGATCCTTCTTATATTTCTTATTTCTCTTCACTAAAAATGAAAGAGGAATTGTATCATCTTGTACTTCTGGAGCTGAAACCTCTACAGTGTTGATCGAAGTATTCATAACATTTGTTTCTTCTAATAAATAGAGATATTACCCTTTTCTATTGTTGGTAGTTTACCCAGTATCGACATTCTATCACTGGCAATATTCTTAGCTTCCTGGTCCATGCAAACTTCTTGTGAAGGGCCCTCACCACCATGGACTTATTACTATTCATTTGTTTTTTATCTTTGTTTCTTGTCTTGCACAAAATTTATCTCATCAAAGTTATGAGTGAGCTCATCTACATGGAGGTCCTATGAAGAGTTTTCTTCTATAAGGTTTTGAACTTGCTCCACTCTAGGTAACTATTCCATATGAACATCATCATGGTTATGTGTCTTCTCACTCGTCTGTGGAACCTACTTAGTATCATCTTCATCATATGACAAAGGAATCTAGGTCCCATATATCACAGTTACTTTCTTGGAAGAAGATGGGTCAGTTATTCTTTTCATCAATCCTCTAGTGAATCCTCAGGCTGGTACATATAAAGCATATTTTATTGGTACCTCTCCCTTTTCCTTCTTTTGCTTTGAGTTAGGACTTGCCTACTCCTTTTTATTGATGACTACACCAGAATGTGTTGGGTTTATTTATTGAAAAACAAATCTGATGCTTTTCAAACATTCAAGAGTTTTCATAAATGGATTGAAAATGATGCACAATCTCATATTGGGTCTATTCGAACTGATAATGGAAAAGAATACACATCAAATGCATTTGAAAACTATCTTCGCCAACATGGGATCAAACATCAA
>APFE030921050.1:1760-37774 GCA_000404065.3 Pinus taeda
AATAAAGATAGATGACTACTCTTATGGTTCCATTTCCATTTGTCCTATGAATGATTAATGTAAATTGTATCCTTCCTTCCTGATACATAGTTGTTTTTAGTAGATTTTACGCTTGTGTTTGTTCTCTCTTTGCTTGTGCAGGTGTCCGTCCGCGAGGATAGTGGACGACTGTGATCGGCTGGAGCAAAGGAGCGAGAGGATCATCTCTTCGACAAACGTAGCGTTGGAATCCAAGTAGGTTTCTTTTACCCACTTGTTAATTACAACTAGGAACCTGCAGTGTAGCATTGTTTCATTGTTGCTAGACCCCCTTTGGGCTAGTAGGGATCGCCTCTATCCGTAGAGGGGATTTACCTCTCCAACATATGTCATTCCACATTTTTCTTTTGGAGGTAAAACTTGAGGTAAAATAGCATAATTTTCTGATTTATTATGAATTTGGGAGAATTTCATGCACATCCATTTTGAGCATCATTTATCATCTTTCATTCCACATCTTTACCACTTCCCATTTTTCAGTGACATATCATCTTTCAGTTTGGGGGAGTGTTCCTTTCATTCATTTCTTTCTCATAACCATGTCATCCATATTCTTTATCATTCATTGTTATTCTTATTCATTCTCAACACCCCCATTATTCTATGTTGTTTTACACCAAGCATAGCAGTCAACAGATGGTAGTAACCACCTCTATTTTATTCTAGCATTGCATGAGGGCATGCTAATTTTTCAAAGAGGGGGAGGAATTTCTACGCATGATGGATGTTTTCTACTTTCTTCCTCATTTAAGGCATACAATTTCATTTTTACACAGTGCAGAAATTGATTTTCATAATATTTTTAAAACTATGAACTCAATTCTTGTGATCTCTGGAAAACGCAGATGTATCATTAAAATACACAAACCCAGACAATTTCACGATATATTAGTCTGTAATATTTCGGAAATCATGCACTATCACCTATAGCGATTTTGTTTATATCTCATGATCCATGCATCAAAACAATCTAATTTTTGGATCATAGAAGCATTAATATAGTAGAAATATACTTGCACAATTTCAGCAAAATCTAGTTTGTAGTTTTTGGGAAAATGGTTAATGAAGGTTGTTGTCACTTATATCATATTTCGCTGCAACTTCATATGCACATAACTTCAATGTCAATGTAAAAATTGTTATGCCTTCATCAAGATTGCTAAAATTGAATATTCATTAATTAAGGGAGAATTCATTTGTTCTATCCATTTCATGAGCTGAGATGAACAAAATTTTTTATTTCTTGGTTAACACTTAGGTTTTGTCTTTGGGTTGCATGAAGACATGCAACATATTGAGTGTGGGGGTATGTTGGGTCATTAATATACCATTATTATTATCACTTTTGAATACTTATTCCACCCATTTCTACCTTTTTTCATCACGTCATTTATCATAATTCATCATATAATTCTATTTTACAATGATTTATGCTCTTATGTAAAAATATTATTTATTCTCCTTTATTTCTAATAAATTGATGATTATGCATGATTTTATTAATGATAGTTTTAATAAATTGGTTGCAACATTATTCACCATTTTTAGCCTCCAATACAACTTCCAGATTGAAGATTTGATCATTAAATATTCCAACTCAGAAATGCGCTAGAATAAGAAGTGATAGTTTTGCAGTTGCGATTTTGGGCAAATGAAGAAGAATTTGGAAAATCGGGAACATGGGTTTTGTCCAGAATGGATCCAATTAACATAATGAAGAATGGTTTGCCCAAATTCGGCTTGTATTGAGAGAAACGTAGGGTTGTTTGAGCACGATTTTCTCAAATTTATTGTTGTGTCCATCCTCCAAATCTTTGCTGCAAAGCCAAATTCGCCTTGCTCTTGTTGAAAGATAGATGGAAATATATTTTCTTGTTGATAAATTGGTTGGAAACAATCTAATTTTGTAATAGAAATCCTGCTGTAATTATCTCTATTGTAACTTCTCTCTGATCTCTCTATTTAAATAAAAATAGAGATCAGAGATGGGAATGGAAAAGGGATGGAAAAATGGTGGAGAATTGAGGATGAATTAAAGATTCAGAACTAAGGATGGCAGAGAGAATGGATAATGGCTGAGAGATGGAGAGATTTCTTGTTGTAATCCACTGTAACTCTGCTTTGATATTTTAATATAAATCTAGTTGCCATTCCATTGTTGATCCCGAAGTAACCCAACAGCATCCGCTGGCGGCTAAGGGCCCAGCCTCTGGTGGAGTACGCTGCTGCTGTTGTATATTATATCTTTGGTTTATGCGTGGTTTTCATTATCAACTTTATTTGGTAATCTAGTATGTTCTATTATTTTAAATCACGGTTCTGTTATATCTGATTTATGTTCAATTGAGTAATATCATTCTCTATGACAGGAATGCCGTATTGATTCATCTTGACTTAGTAACACATTGTTGTTCTTTTAATCATTGATATAATGTTGCTGGTCCTTACAGAATGTATTGTTGTTCAATTACAGCGTATCCGTGTTGTAACACTTATTAATTTATATTACTGAATTCATCTTAGAGATTATATTTCCTTGTGATTGCAAAATCTATGAACGTTGTTGTTCCATTCCAAAATACAGTCGTATTCTTTATAACTAAGTCTAATAATCGGATTACCAAGATTAGATTACTATGAAGGTGTGCCGTGCGTTAAGTTATTGTGTATTTATATTTGTCTTTCCAGCGTTGTTTCATATTCTATCATTAATCAATGTTGTTCTATTCCTGTGTGCTGTCCGATTTATTCTTAGAGTAAAGATTGCTATTAATTTGGCTTTGTTGTTGTTCATTTCCATTAATTAGAGTTTGTTGTTTAGATTCCTTTAATTATATTTTGCTGCCCATTTACCTTGTTGTTCATTTCTGTTGATTAATTGCAAGAATTTGCTTTCAAAGAGTTTTCCTAGTTTACTTTCAATAACAGCTTTAGTTCAATTTTGATTTCCTTTTAATTGCTTTAAAGAAGGACTGTCAGCTATAGAGAACATTGATTATTGCTTCCTTGTTCCCAAATTTATTGTCTTGTTCTAGTTTGATTTTAATTGCATCAATATCTAGAGGAATGAGTTATTGCTATTGTATCCTCGATTGATGGTTGTTTGAGTGAATGATTTAGTTTAGAACATTTCAGTTTCTTGTTGTTCCAATTAGATTTTGTTTCAAGTTTTCATTTACTTTTGCATTTTAAGCACTATACTGCAAAACATTACTCTTGAGTAAATAGCCGCCTTAGACTGAGTACACTCTTGAAATAAAAAGTCATCCCTGGGTTGACAATTAATGTGAGGTAATTAGGAGTTAAAAAGACATCTTTTTATCACTCCACAATAGGCTACCTGGTCATTTCTCAACAAAGATGTTCAATTATGAATGACTGTGGAAGTCATTTCGTCAAAACCAAAATGGCTATGGAATCCATGCACCATTCTGGGTCTTTGAACAAGGCCTTACCAGTGAACCATCAGATGGGTAAAAGTTCACAATCAATACCATAAGGAGAAACACAAAGTTTCAAACAAGAATATATGAGAGGTCATGGAAATTAGGGCGTGGAGTCCTAAATCCAAGAAAGATAAAGATGTGGAGTCTTGTATATTTAGGATGCAGAGTCCTGAATGTTTAAAAATATCAAGTTGTGGAATCTTGGATCTTTGGAGTAGATCAAGGCGTAGAGTCCTCAATCTACTAAGGCATGGAGATGCATGAAATAGGGGTACAGAATCCCTATTCTCCAGAATAAAACTACCACTCATGGATGAATTTCCTTAAATAAAATTTCATTCTCACAATTTTGGACTAACTTTCTAAAAATAGAAAGCCATGTCCAACATCTCAAGCACGACTTTCCAAAAATAGTAAATCACCTTGGATAAATTGGTAATCAAGCAGAGTTGAAGAAAAAAGACTTAGCTTATCATTAATCAACCCTAATAGTTCAATCTTGATTGAATCCTCAATATTATTAATATTATTAGTATCTTTTATGGGACTATGATATTATTATTAAAAATGAATTACAAGTCAAATTTATCTCCTCAATCAATTAACACATCTCCTTCATGAATCTTATGGCTCTATGTAACCCTCTCTCTCTCTATTTTAAATAATTGATTATACTCTATTTTATGCACTCATCAAATAATGGAAAATTACTTTTCACTCATTAAAAATATGTCATAAAATATTCCTCATAGGCTCTCTTTAATGCATATGTTACACTCTCCTTAACTAAGGCATGCATACCTCTCCTTAATGGAATAAGTTACACTCTCCTAAATGGAATCCAATGCATGCACATTACTTCTCCTTTATGACAAGAATTGGTTGCTCCTCCTATATATGAGTCTCATGTATTATCACATGGGGGGATTATGAGGCCAAGAGTGGAAGAGACTTGAGGAAAATAGTGAGAGGGAGAGATATAGAGAGTAGCCAATTGCTTCCAATATAAATATTAAATTCTTATTAAAATCCTAAGATCTCTATCTATTGAGGTTGACCATGAGTGGTATTAAGAGGAAGT
This sequence comes from Pinus taeda, assembly GCA_000404065.3. Taxonomy (NCBI): domain Eukaryota; kingdom Viridiplantae; phylum Streptophyta; class Pinopsida; order Pinales; family Pinaceae; genus Pinus; species Pinus taeda. Next base: position 6,327 of record APFE030921050.1, read on the forward strand.
GAAAATATGCTTCCTTAGTTTGCCTTGCAAATCTCTCTATTGTTGTCTTTTGGTACTACTTGTGGACTTTTGTAGCTCAGGGGTTCCAGGGGGAGAAGTTCTTCCTGGATATGTTTGGGAGGCAAACTGGGTGGTTCACAATGAGTTGGTAAGGATATTGGAGTTGGAGCATACTCTCATTGGAGTTGAAGCATACTCCCATTTTTTTGAGTTGTATAAATTCATTGCTAGGTATGTTGGCAGCATTATATTATGTTTCTTTTTGTAGTTCATTACATGGTTTTTCTTATTTGGTTGTTGACTAAAACTTATATGTATATCAAATGCTGCACACTAAATGTTGAAGGAATTTTACAATAACTATAGTTTATTTTATGTAAGTTTTCTTTTTTGTATAGTTTCATTACAAGTTGATTTACATAATGCCTTAATGGCTAAAGCGTTCAGGCTGCCATGAGCTTTATGAAAACATGTTAATAGCATAAATTTGGTTTTTCCTTCTCTTTTTATAGTTGTAGATAAGTTTGCATAGTATATGTTTGACAAAAGGGATAAATGAAATAGTAGGAATTTGTGTTTGGTTGTAGTTTTAAATAATCACATTTCTGGGCATTTCTATTTCAATTAATTTTAACCTCAGGGGGGTCTCTACACCATATGGCCATGTTGCCCCAACTTTGATTTCAAAAAACAAATTTTTAGAATCTGGTTATGTAATATGCTATATTTTTCAGATTTGTTGCTGATGCCTGATGGATTGTCTTGTTGTTTCTTTTTAGCTGTGATTTACCTGGTAATCTCTTTTTATGAAACCAGTCTCTTATATAAATTTGGAATTCTTATTTTAAAGTCTCAATGGTTAATATATTGATAGCTTAAATAAATTGTGACTACTTGTTTGATAGTTTAATAGCTAGCATCTTGTTTTGTGACTGCTAACCATTGTTTAAAGTTCTCCAATGGCTGTAGCTACATTGTCGTGATCTATTTGTAAAAATTCTTAAATATTTATAGTCATTAGCTGCCTAAATTTTTTTGTATACATCAATCAAGATGGATGACAATTCTACTTATGTATTAGGTTCACATATTGACATTATTGACAATGAAAAAGAAGTTATGTATTCTTACTAGATTCATGTTAGTTAATTTTTGTGAAATCGCCTTAAGGGTTACAGTTGTAAGTGTTTGAAAAAATGCCTCAATGGCTGTACATTTAATGCTTGAGAATTTCTTCAATGGTTATAGCTAATTACGTGAATTTAGGATTTGCAACCAAGGCGTTTCTAGAAATATCTAAAAGAATAGGCATGATGATTCCATTGAATTAAAAATCCAAGGAAGGAAAATTGGGTAGGTGAATGTTTGTAATTGTTAGCTCACATATGAATTCATAATAATTGGAAACCACTCCCTTAGAAGTTGAATTTTCATCTTCTTTTTCTTCCCTTTGTTTTTCCAAAGAATTCATAGGCATATTATCTAGAGAAAAATCAAATTAGTCACTCTTAAACACTTTTAATTGCAATAGAATGAATAATTAGTTTATTGGAAATTGTGGTTTGTAAATATTGATATTGTTTATCCCAGTAAAGACTCTTATCATTTAAATGTGATTCTAAGACTTATGGTTGTAAGTTTTGGATCTCAAGGAATATGACCCTATAGCTTTAATGAGAAGTTTCATATTACCATGGGTTAGTTAGTTAGTAGAAATTAGTGTGTAGTGTAAAGAATACTAATAAAATAAAAATAAAAAAATATAGATATATGACCTTGCATTAACTTTACATCTTAAAAACTTAAACTAAAATCACACTAAGTCATCCTTAGTATAATACTGATGGTTGCTAAGGTGGGACCTTACAGAAACCCAATGTGGGATAAAACCACTGGTGTTGTCTCCTTTGTCTTCTTTCTTAATAGATAAAGAAACTTTTCATTACATCTTGTACTTGTTAGTGCCGGTATCTTCATCCCTCCATCAGTGATAAAATTTCTGTTGTTGCATTGCATTTTAGGTTTCTCATCTGATCAGTTACACTCCATTAGGATCATGGATCATCTGATGGTAGTGGCATTTTATAAATTTTTCCCTCATGATCTTTACCTGCTAGCCCATTTTCAGGTCATTACAGTCATTTTTGTCTCTACATCTGCAAAAGGTCATTTTTAGTGTTTTAGGCCTCATTAGGTCTAGGGCTTGTCCTCAAGGTATTGTAAAAGCTCAATAATGGTCACCAGGCACATGAGGAGGTCAAATAAAGTGTCAACAACAAAAATTTCAACAATCACATGCTCAGTGATTGATTTTTCCTCAAAACCCTGTTTTGAGGAAAAACAAAGTTTTTTTTATGTTTTATGTATAAAAGCTTATGTAATTTCATTTTCCCTACATGTAATAATTTCGAGATGCAGCCCTGGTGACTTTGCGAAGCTCCTGCATTCCAATCCCTACAAAAGAGTCAAAAAAATCAAAGCATTTAGTCCATCAAAGGCAAAAAAAGCAAGTGAAACTACCAAAACAGAGTTTTAAAAAGCAAGTGAAAGACAAACATTAAAAAGTGGGTTTTCATAACTGAAAAATTAAATTGGTGGATATATAAAGTCTTTCCATGTCAATGAGCTCATTTGTGTCCAAAGAGTGAATGAGAAACAAGTGCTAAATTGTGTTTTCGAGACTAAGGAGCGAATTTGCAACCAAACTGTGAAAATTTTGAGGCGCGGCACACCTGGCCAACGATGCGCATACACTGCAGGTTTTACATTGAATTTATAACTGGCGCGACACACCAGTGAGGCATAGCGCACCTATTAGTGGGCACGACGCACCTACCTCCAAAGCCCGAACTCATTCCAATTGCCTCCTCCAAGTTCCAAACTTACGAATTCCTCATTCCATAAGTAAGTTAACATCTCCATAATACCATTGCAAGGGCTTTCATAAGTTTTTATGGTGTTTCAATAGGTGAAAAAGAAAACCCTAGTTCCTTGTGCAGTTGTATTGAGAAAATTGCCTAGCGTTTGCAAAATTACAGTTTTTGCTATCTAATTCCCATCCTACCATTTTCACATCCCCTCACCACAATTTCATTCACCTCTTTTCTCCTTCCCTCTTTCACTTACACCTACATATTTCCCCTATCCCCGAAACCGAAAACCCTAATCCCTAACCTCACTTCTCCCAAACCCTAATTAACATCCCTAATCCCTAAATATCATTCCCCAAACACTGTCATTCACAGAAACCCTACAAGCAGCATCCCAACCCCTCATTCACATTCCCTATCATCAAATCCCTGTTATTTAGCAGCAAATACCTATTGTCTCTATAAAATCTCTTCATAATTATCTAAGAAAAATCAAACAATGGCAAACTTGGAGTCAGATTCATCTTATGACAGAAATGAGGAAACGATAAGTGACTCCTCCAAATAAATTCATGCACCAAGGATACCTCACAAGAGTGGAAAACATATCCGAGAGGAGCCCACTACACTTACTAAGTTGTTGGGTTGCTCAATTGTTGTAGCATGCTTCAAACATCAATCCTACTATCAATTTTGTGAGATGGTGGAAAGAGTCAAATACTATCATGAGCTGGCTAGTTTTTTTGTCCTCCATCTTCATAACGGTCAGGTCAATTTGGCAGGTGTTACATTCACTTTGACACCAGAATCTATAGCTGAAGAAACAGGTATTCCGAATGTAGGTGAACAGTGGAACAAGGGACAACTAGTGGACAGAGAACATTATGAGCCTTATATCAAGGATGGCTTTCAGAGGCAGATTAGTAGAGTTTTCCCTTTCAGGTATCTTCAGGACACACATGCTCCATTGATGAAGCTCATAATCGAATATTTTAGCTGTGAAGGCAAATTTTCTCACCTATATGCCTACCACATCATATTATTGATGCATTTCACTAGAGCGAGGATGATGAACCTCACCTATTTCATATGTCGGAATATCGAGAAAATGACCACATTAGTGCAAAGGCAACCTCCTCATCAACAGTGTAATAACATCTATAACTTTGCATTAATCAAGATTGTGGTATTGCATTAGCTTAGTTTATTGAATGTTTCATGGGAGGATTTCATTTCACACGAGGTCTTCACAGGCTCTCAAGTACCCCCACCAGTTTTTCATGAGGCATGAGAGCCTTCACATCAACAAGAGGTGCATGAGACTCAAACCACTAGTGTGCCAGTGTTTGTCACTAACCAAAAGGGCACAAGGAGATTGTTTGCAGCAACAAAACGACTACTATCTCCACCTAGGGTGGAAGGGGTCACGTTTCCTTCAACAACAAAGTAGGTACAGCACAAGGTTAAGTAACCATTACATGATGAGGGGCCTTCAAAAGGTCAAGAGAAAGATTTCATTCTCATTCAGGATGATGACACTAATTTGGGCTCCTAAAGATCAAAGCTCAAGGAGATCATTCAGGAACAACAAACTGACATTCATGACTTGTATCTCAACCTAGAAAGAGCCAAGTGGACAATCAACTATCTCGAAAAGAGGAACAAATAGTTAGAGGATCAACAAACCATCATGGAGCTCCAAAATATAAGAGAAAACCTACAAGCTGCTAAGAGGAGGAAAGTCAAGTTGACACCACTTGAACAAGAAATTGAAGTTGATCGTGAATGTTGGCTTGAGACGGTAAACATGTGCTTGGAAAAGATGCTAGTGAAGGCCAACAAAGAGAAAAATATGTTGATGCACATTTCCTATCACTATTTGGCGAGAAACAAAGCTTGAAAAGAAAGAATTAGGATTTTGAAGGCCAAGTTGAGGAAAGATTTGAGGAAGAGGAAAGAGCAAGACAAGCTCACGATTTTAGCTAAGGCTTCCTTATCCCAACATAGCACTTGATGTAGGACACTCAGCCCAAACTTCAAGAAATTTATGATTATTTTTGTCAATTTTGAATTTTTGGAGGAAAATACAGGTTTTTCTACCTAGTGCACCACACCACGTGGTGCATCGCGCCACCTGGCACGCGCTTTTGCTAGGGACCTCCTTTGGAGGAAAAAAAACATTTTTGAATTCCTCAGGCGAAAATATGAATGCCCACAAATGGCCAAGAAATTTTTTCCAATCTTGAGCTTCCAAAAGGGTAAAAAACACCTCAAAAATGCCCTTTTTGGCCCTTTTGGCCATATAGGAAATAGTGTTGGGAGAACTCATTTTTGGAGGGGAAAATAGACACCAAATTAAGAAATTCCACCTGTTCTAGAAGGTAGACAGAAAGATATTTCTAACAAGACCACTTGGAGCAAATTTGGTGCACGGGAAGGCCTCCAAAATCAGCTACAAAAAAGCACAGTGCACAGGGACAGAGGCACGATGCACAAGATGGAAAATTGACCAATTTGCCCCAAAAAAACTCTATTTTTTCACGTAGTTTTTTCTCAGTTTGACTTTTCTCTCTCTCATAGTCAAAATCATGATTTAATTTGATGTAAATTGATGGAATTTGATGTGAATATGCTAAAATTTCACTCATGGAGGTAGATACATCATGAAAAGGTAGTTTTGAACTGAATGAATCAGTTTCCTAGATTTAAGAGGCAAGCTGTTCAACTGCCTACTTTTCAGTTCTTAGTTTAGATCTTGTTGGAACAACTCATAAACTTATCAATTCGACCCGTAAAGCCTAGAATGAGTTTTTTATTACCTATATCTAGTACTTTTTCAGTCATTCGTCAAGGTTGGACTTTTGTGAAAGCTTTGAGTAGCATTGTACATTCATCTCTATAGTTTGGCAAAGGAATAGACTAGGGTTTGCAGCCTTTTGTGGGATTCTTGTGGAAAATTGATTTGGTATTTTCACTTCTTCTGTAGTTCATGTTTTACATGTGTTTATGTATGCCATTTTCTCTCTTTCTTAGTTGAACTAAATGAATCAAGGATAAAGGTAGAAATCGTTGAAATTGTAGTGCTCTACCTAGGGTTTGTTTGGTTACTTATGTTTTCTACTATTTGAAGAGGATCCTTGAGACTCTCATGCCTTCTCCAACTCCTCACTAGTCCTAGGACTCTCCATATCATTCAATTTAAAGTACTAAAGTATTTTCCTACCTCGCCCCATAGAAACCTCTGCAGAACTGAGTCCAATCCCTCGACCCAAATCTACCTTTCACTTTTGAGCTAGAAAAACATCATCAAATTCAATCAAACTCCTTTGAGAATATACCTAGCCTAAAATTAGCCTTTACATCAGTCATCTCAAGCTTAATTTGATATATTTTTCTATGATTAACAAGGAGAGAGCCCTCTCCTAACCTGGTAGGGCTAGCTACAAGGTTAAGCGTGGTTTGATGTTACCCTAGATCCTGCCTTTCTCAACTTGAGGTAGATTTAGGCCCTAACATATTGGTGACCATAGTGGGGACAAGATTATTTGTTTGTTAGTGTTCTTTGCTTTATAAACTACAGATGGAGCCTAAAGTTATGCTAGGTAGCATTCAAACCGCACATTGCTTTGCGAGTACATAAGTAGATAAAAGCTGCTTTAGCCAATCTCCGATCTAGTCTTATAAACTGAACCTTTGACTTGAAAATTTCCCCACTACATCAAATAATTCCTGAGTTTTGGATGACGAGTTTAGAATTTTATAGGCCGAACAAGTTGATAATGTCCATTTGATTTTTGGGAATAATTCAACGCACTGGCTTCTTGAAGATACACCAAAGCAAATCCTAATCCTAATCCTCCTCCCATGTATGAAAACCCAAATCGTATTCCAAGAATTCTCCATCAAGAAAGTTCTATGATTCCTGTGTTTAGATCTCGTTCATACCCAATTGTTTTTTAATATCTTGAAGATCTTGAGTTTGATGAACATTTTGATCTATCGTTGTTTGAAACTAAGTCTGAAATTGTTGTTGGTTCTACTATCCTAAATCCAGAATTTGTCAAAGATCTTGAAACTCAAAAGGTCAATAGATCAATTGACGATTATGTCTTGAATCTTCAAACTTCCATTGTGGTTACAAACATTCCCAAATTCTTAGAATCTGCATCTGCAACTCTTGGTTCATCTGTTATTACATCTGGTTCATAAATTCCTACTGAAACTCCTTTCATTCCCACCATTCCCGTGCAGCCCTCCATCTCTGATCAGAAACCTGTGGTGTTTTCACCTCCATCCACTACTTCTACACCTCAAACATCAAAAATTTCTTCACCCCCTTCAACACCTCATACACTGATCACATCATCTCCTCCAACTCCTCCTTCATCCCCAAGGCCAATTGTAAATCCACCTCGAGCAATGGCTGCTAGATATGCACCTCTTGTTTTGCCTCAAAACTTGGATGCCATGCCCGTTGATTATCAAAGCAAAATTCCATTGTTTTATGGTACCCCCAAAAACATTACAGCTCAGCAGCATGTTGATCGGATGAGTGATTTCTTTGATCTCCATGAGATAGATGCAGAGAATGTAACAATGAGATTGTTTGTGCAAACTTTTGGAGGTGAGGTCAGAAAGTGGTTTAGAGCATTGCCCGCTAGAACAATCAATTCATTGGAAGCACTTCAAAGACGATTTTTGGATCTCTGGGAGGTAAAGAAAAATCCACTTCAAATTTTTTTTGAATATGAAAACATTAAGAGGAATGTTGGTGAGAGTTTCCAAGATTATTGTGTTAGATTCAATACTATTTACAATGCAATTCCTATTGATACAAAGCCACCTATGGGGCTGGCTTTGATTAAATTTCTTGATGGCTTCGATCCTGATATGGCCTATCAATTGAGAGAATGAGATCCAACCACATTGGAAGACATGCAAAAAATTGCAATCAACATTGAAGCAAATCTACTTGGCAAGAGAGCTAGAGCAAAGGCTGAAAAGAAGGTAACCATAAAGGAGGAAGCTTCTTCCTCAGATCATTTGCTTTGCAATATTGAGAAGATGTTTGATAGGTTTACAATTGCTGATAAGCCTGAAACACAAGTTAGAAATCCAAACTTTTGTGGTCAGTAGCAACCACAATTCAGAATCAAGCAATGAGAACAAAGAGGGTAAGACCAAGCAACACAACAACAAGTTAAGACACCCTTACAGTAGAATTTTGTACATGGTTGGGAATCATATGATGATGAGAACATAACTGGAGAAGAGAATCATTTCTTTACACCTGATGCTCTGCCCATTTATATCATAGAAGATAAAGAGTATTCAGAAAGCCCAGTTGTACAAAGCGATGAAGATTTCATTTTGGAAAACGAAACAATTCTTGAAGAAGAATCTGATGAATATCAGAGGGGATACATGAATGCTTTGACAACACAGTAGCAACAATATTCACTCAGGAATAGAGAGGTACCCATTAATCCAATTCAGAAGAGGATGGAAGTGACACTGCCAAAGAATGATTGTCCAATTGTGTAGAAAAAGGGAAAGGAGACAGCTGATCCTACCACCAGCAAAACACAATCAGCAAATGAAAGATCAAATTAGCCAATTGTATCAAAGGCAAAGACTGAAAAATAAGGATGCTCCAGTCAAAGAGGTAGAGAAAACTTCAGCTTTTAGCTTAGAAAATGAAATTGCTAGGTTAAAAGTGTCAATAGATGTGATTGAATTGATGAAGAATAACAGCTATAAAGGTCATGTGTCAAAGATTTTGAATTTAGATCCATTATTTGATATGGTAAATGTGGAGGATGACCAACCTGAGCTTATCTTTGGTATGGCATTAGAAGGTCAATCTAAAGATAGTGATGTAGCTCCTTTTTACATCAGCCTTAGATTGCATGATTATGTATTGCACAATGCCATGTTTGATTCAAGAGCCTCTCATAATCTCATGCCTCAGGAAATCATGGAGAAATTGGGTTTGGACATCATTAGAAAGTATCATGACCTTTATTCCTTTGATTTGGGTAGAGTAAGATGTATTGGTCTCATTAAAGATTTGGTTGTCAGTTTGGATCAGATTCCAGTGAAAAATGTTTTGATGGATGTGGTTGTGGCTGATATTCCTCCTAGATTTGGCATGCTTCTTTCCAGATCTTGGGGAGAAAAACTCAAAGGGACATTGCAACTTGATTTCTCTTATGCTACTATTCTTGTGTTTGGTTATTTGAGGAAATTATACCGATAAAAAAGATGAAGTACATGATCACTAGCAAGGAGAAACCTCTAAATCATCTAATCAACTATGTACATACTGATTTAAAATCATTTTTTTTATATTCTAATAGTCTTAATGATGTAAATAGTCAATTAATTGAAGTAGAAGATATTCCAGTGATCACTGAAAATTTCAGAGCTGTACTAAAGCAAGAAAGACAAAATCTTGATAGTACCATTGAGCAATCAACCTTCTGACAGTAACAAAAAATTGATGGACAACAAGAAAAAGTAAAAGAGCAAATAGAATTTCAGCATTTGGAGGATGAAGCTAGTTTGTGGAGCATGGATTTTGATGGAGTAGTGGGGAAGGAAGGTTTTGGAATTGGCATTTGGATACGCAGCCCTATTTTCTCACCACATAAGGTCCCGAGTAATGTAAGAGTTTGTTCCTACAAGTTGGATTTTGATTGTTCAAATAATGAGGCTGAATATGAGGCTTTAATTGCTAGTCTGAAAATCCTTAAAAAGTTAAACGATAAAATAATTTCAGTATATGGAAACTCCGAATTAGTTATCAAGCAAGTGAAAGGTGAATACCAAGCTAAGCATCCTTGAATGCAGACCTACTATAATGCAGTATTAGATATTTTGATATTGTTTCTAGATTACACTTTGACATGTGTCCCTCATGTACAGAATGTTATTGTAGATTCACTTGCAACAGTTGCAAGTAATTTGAAAATTCTGATGAATTCAAACAATAACTTTGAAATTCATGTGAAAGATCGCCCGACTATCCCTGATAATCAAAGGTATTGGCAAGTGTTTCAAGATGATAAAGAGATCGAAGAATTTCTGCAAAATGAAGGCAAGTACAAAGATACTTCTACCAATGGAGACCATGATGATGGTGAAGTAGACATGGAGGTAAATCAAATTGAAGTTTTGCAGCTGAAGGAAAATGTCATTCCTAAATGTCTAATACCTTTAGAGGAGTTGTTCGATTAAGATGATGTAGCCTGGAAACCGAGCTTGCTGCCAACCGAGAAAGGAGTTGACGATGTGAACATTGGATCAATAGAAAATCCTAAAATGGTGAAGTTATCCAAGGCATTGCCTCCACAGGTAAAGGCAAAGTACATTAGTTTATTATCTTCATTTACTGATGTATTTGCATGGGACTATCATATTTGAAGGCATATGATAAGAGCATAATTCAGCACATAATTCCAATCAAGCCAAATCAAAATCCATTTCAACAGAAGTTAAGAAGGATAAATCCAAAGCTGCTACCCTCAATAGAGAAGGAAGTGAATCGATTGTACAAAGATGGTATATCGTTCCCATAATATTTTCAGATTGGATTTCTAATTTGGTGCCCGTGTGCAAGAAAACATGTGAGATTCGATTATGTATTGATTTCAAAAATCTGAATAAGGTGTCTTTGAAAGATAACTATCCATTATCCAAGATGGATCACATACTTCAAAGAGTAGTTGGAGCATCTCGCATGTAGCTACTTGATGGGTATTCCGATTATAACCAAATTCTAGTCCATGAGGATGACAGGGAAAAAGCAACGTTCACCACTCCATGGGGAACTTTCCATTATGCCAAGATGCCATTCGGATTAAAGAATGTTGGTGCAACCTTTCAGCAGGCTATGGATATCACATTTGCAAATGAAAAAGATGTATTTTTCTTTGTTTATATTGATGATTTGACAATTTTCTTCTAATTCAGATGAAGAGCATCTTTATCATTTGAAGATTGTATTTCAGCGTTGTAGAAAGTATAGCATATCTCTCAACCCAAAGAAGAGTTTGTTTGCCATGGATGAAGGCAAGCTTCTCGGTCATATCATATCCAAGGAGGGCATCCACATTGATCCAGCTCAAGTGGAAGCCATTCAGAAAATTGATTTTGCACGAAGTGAAAAGGAGATCCAAGCATTCAACGGTAAGATGAATTTCTTACATCGTTTTGTGCCAAATATTGCAGAACATTTGAGGGAAAATACAAACACGTTAAAGAGAGATAGTGTATTGAGGTGGACCGAGGAAGCCATCAAGTCTTTCAATTTGGTAAAGTTGGGCATTTCTTCAGCTCCAGTTTTGATCAGCCTGGATTATTCGAAGATTTCAATTTGTTTTCATTTGCTTTGGATCATACTATGGCAGCGGTCTTAATGCAGAAAAGAGACTAGCTTGAGAAACCAATTGCTTTTCTCAGCAGAACCATAAGTGTTATTGGGAACTCTAGTGTCTATGCAGAGCTGCTAGTCCCACTAATATAGGTAGCTATCTTAGAAAGAAACAGATTAAAGTTACTTTCGCTTTCCTTTACGAGAAATATATAGGAGAGGAGCAAAGAATACCAACCTCGATATTTCACTTGGTTCTCTGCTTGTTCCTTCTCCTCTTTGATAGATCTTTGCTGCTCTTCCCTTGACCACTCCGCTTCAAAGAGTACCTGTAAAGTCAAAGTAGCATAATACCTTCAAAGTGCAGAGATCTACAATCGTAAACAATATAGGACCAGAAATATATTGACCACACACTTGCATATATTAGAAAACATACAAGAATGTGGAGGAAAACTTGAATAACTTTATTGATATAGAGATTAGAATAGAGGATTACAACCCATTGATCTAACCCAGCGTCATCCTCCCAGCATGAAAGCCCTTCTTAAACTCATGAAAAGCTTAGATCACCCAACACTATGATATTCCACCAGGAAACCAACAACACTTCCTTACAAGATACAAGATTCCAGCCTTTGGATCTCTTGGATGAGGGATCCATATATAGATGATTGTAAGAAGGTGAGTCAGCTTTTGGGTTTTTTATTAGTGTCCTCTCTCTGATAGTTCTTGATTCCACTTGGAGATTGATGGTCTCTTACTCATCCCTAGGTGAATTCAGAGAGGCAAGTGTCACAGGAGAAGTTTCTAGAAGATTCCATGATCATCCACCTTGCAAACTGTCTCTGCAATTTGTCTACTCTCGCCCATCGCACCCTACAAAAGTGCTTTCTAGTATGCATCGCACTTTTTACACTGAGCATGTGAGATGCATCACACCCACTACACTGAGCAGTTTGTATGGTCCAGTTTTGACAAGTTCTGAGCAGTTTTCTATGGAGAACTTCTAGGAGACAATTTAATCAGCTGACCTTGTTCCTTTACGACATGAAGCAACACCTTTAGTGACTCAGAAGCCCTTGGTTTATGGACATATGTGATTGGGGTTGCAGTGCCCAAATATGTCTATAACAGTTGCCCCCTAAAGTGTGAGGCTGCAAATCTTTCGATCTCGGGTGAAATCCTTTATCATGAGGATCCGAGGTTCTTTCAAACTGGAAGGTGACCTATAATAAGATACAATACAATAAATTATCTTCATAACATTTTCATGACCTAGCTAAGGTGGGCATTCCCATGCTCAGCTTTATAAGTTCATTTTTATGTACATAGGACAGACAACCATCTGTGTGGCAGACTGATGATTCTGGTAGAGCCATCATCCTTTGATTTTGATGATCATGTATGTAGCAATGATGTACATTTGATGTCTTTATTTTCCTGAATATATCGTAGCTCGAATGGATGAAACTAGATTTGGGGTCTTCAAACTCGTCCAATCTTCACCCAAAGTAGAAGTCGATCTGTGTGAAAAATGTTCTGGAGTCGAACATGGAAAGACATTGCCTGATTACCAGCCAATCATGTAAGTTATTAATAGGCATGAGAGGAATCACCGATAATGATGATGACCCTCAAGGTACTACAATACAATTTGCATGGTGTGAAAAGGTACTTGGCATCAAACACCATGCAAAATATTTTGGTTGAAGGCCATTGATGTAAACCTGTCGCTGGAAGTGAGAAAATTACCATTGAGGCATGCAAGCTTCAAAGTACTGAAAGGGTTGTTCCTAGGTCAACTTCTTGGATAATGAGCTGTCATCGACAAGAAGTGACCCGTCGTAGGATGGCCTTAATGAATCCCGCATCTATGACACGGAATAGAGCAAATGATTTTGCTGAGGTGAAAACAATCTGATGATACAAGGTTTGGGGTGGCGGTCATGAAAGAATGGAGCGTGAAGGTATTGCAGCGGATGAGACACAATATGGGTTGGTGAATTCTCTGATCAACTTCTCTTGAACATATCGGCGACACTGAAATGGATTGGTAGCGTTAACCCCAAAGATGGATGGTACGGTGGACCATTGGTAATATGACTGGTGAACGGAATAGCCCAACCCGACTCAATAATGACGATGGAGTGAAAGTGTCATGTTCAAGAGAGACTCGCTACCAATAAAGTTTCTTCAAGTTTTCTTCCCAATTTTCCCCAGTCATTGCTAACCAGTACCTCTTTATTTTTATCAAGCTTGAGGAGGATAACATATGCTTGTTCTATAATTTTCCCTTTGGGCAAACCTGTCACTATGTTTTAACGAGCTTAGCGGCAGTGAAACTCGTTCTTGCCAGCATAGACAAGTTTGTCGCTATTGGTTTCAACGAGTTTAACAACAAAGACAACTCGGTCATTTTTCAATTTTAGATAGTCTAAAAAGGGATGGAAAGGAAACTCCAGTAATTCTTTTTCATCATATAATCACGTAAGCCTGAAAAAGTATAAAATAATACGAAAGCAATGAATTTTAGATAGTTTTAACGAGATGAACAAGACAAGCGCTTGATATTTTTGTGTAATAATCCCTCAAGTCCAAAAGGATTAAAATCTAGAGGAGGTATAACGCTCCAGGTAGATTTAACGAGATGGAGAGGCCAACTGCTCGGCAATCTTTTCATATTTTATGAGTCAGATGAAAAGAGCTTAAAGGAGACTCGTCTTTGAAGAACGAGTGATATTTTCAGGTAGCTGCTAATTCTAGGTAAGTTTTGGAATTTTCCAATCATGGCAGTGTCACAAGGATGGCTGAGAGAATCACTCTTTGCAGCTTTTCCTCAAAAGGTTAAACAATCAAATGGAGGCGTATGATCGGCTAAACAGAGTGGAGGTGATGGCAAGAACACGACCAGGACTCAAAAGCTGATGATAATGCATTCACAATGGTTATTTACTGGAGGTTGGTTCATTTTTTAATGACCTTAAACTCTGGGGGTACATTTGCTCATTGCTTAGGTTTAATTTTTAACGAGCTTGAATTTCGCATAAAAACGGCTCGTTCTAGTCGTATAATAAGGATGTCTCATCGATAGGTTCAATTTTTAAGGAGCATGCACCATTCTAAACTTTGCTTCGCTCCCTCTCACACTTCAGCTAGGAACAACCAACTACTGTCCTAGGGGTTAGTTAACTACTAAGGTTAGGTAGTAAAATTTTTCCTTTACTTTGCCGGTGTCATTTGGCCCCTGCGAAGGCGAACGGTCAATTTGACCACTCACCTAACTTAAGAAGTTGAAGATAGCAGAAGTATAGAGTTAACATTACGCTGGCCACTTTTCACTTGCACGCAAAAAGGTTTGCATGCCCCCAGGTATAGCAAAGTAGAGTTTCCAGGTTACCCTTCAATTTGCAGAAAAAAAAAATTTGTTCTATTGGGAAAGGCCTACCCTCTAACGGAGGTATCTTATTCTATTCCAACCCCATTTTCCTAAATGGATGAGCATGTCAAACTAGTCATATTCCTATGCGGAAACCTACCCTATACCTCATGTTTTCTTGTTGAAGCAGACTAGGGTGCATGCCCCCTGGGTTTCAATCATGCCCACCGAATTACTCCCGTTCTTCAGATGGACAAACTGGAGATTGATGAGACATTCCTTGCATGGAAAGACAAGTTAGGGATGGTACTTGACTATTAGCTATGTGTGAGCCAAGGAATGAAAGCTGGTCTATGAGCTAGACCACTTGGCCTTCATGCAGAAAGCACATTACTCGAAAGAGTGAGGAGACAATGGCTCCCATGCTAGAAATATAGTCATGGCCAAGGAGCAGATTATAATATAAAGGTCCTTGGACTACCATTACGTTTAGATACATGGTTTTCCCTCTCAAAGTTATAGGAAAACTCGGAAGGATCCCTAATAGTCAACTAGTTCCTTTATTGAAGCCTGTTAGATTTCGCATCTCAGGCATAAGCGTTGGCGAACCAAGCACTTTCCAAGAAGTTGAGGAAAGGATACTCACAGAAGCCCCTTCATCTATGATGGCACCAACCATGACCATTCTGTAAGCTTGTACAATGATTCGGAATGGTACACTAGCTAGTAAACGGGGTCTGCCTAGTAGATTTCAGTCGAAGGAAACGACTAGGTTGCTTGGAGGTGGGACCGAATAGACGGCCATATATGACTCTGATGAACTTCCTTCCTACTGTAAAGGAATGGGTAGATTGTCCCCAAGTTCATCGGAGTCTGTGTTTACGAAAAGAATTTTAATGGTGTCATTCTCTTTCTCTTCAGTGATAGTATCATTCGAAGATGAACATTCTGAAGGCAAGACCGGGTCAACTTCCGCCTCGACCTTTTGACTTTTGTCTGGTATGGATTCAGAGGGTTCATTTTGAATGATAGACGTTTCGACCAACCATAATGGCGTGCCAGCCAGATTTTCAACCAGTGGTGGACTTGGCAAGAGTTTCTTATATCCAGGAGGGAGCTGTAGCGGTGAAGCAGGACGGTCATCCAAAACTCTTTTAGCTTCATCTAGGAAGGGACAACGGTGGACGGCGTGATCACCTTCAAAAAATTTACAAGGAAATTAGTGATTCCTTTTCTGTCCAGATACTTCACTTTCACTGGTTGATGGTGTGCTTTCAACATGATCATCAGAGGTTGATGACACCAGATTGTGCAAACAAGGAGACTAGTCCCTTAAGATCCGAGGGATGCAAGGACAATCCCGGTGATAGTGGTATCCATTGCAAATAGCACATGGAGATTTAGGTTTAGACGGTGCGGTGTGAGGATTTTTGCTAGATGACGCCTGGTTGCCCCCTTTTGCTTTTGGTTCCTTCTTCTTTTCTTTTTTGTCTTTCTGCTTCTTCTTCTTCTCAGTTACTTGATCTTTAGCTTTACCAGCTTTATCAAGCGAAGAGGAAGGAGGAGAGGGAGAAACAGACAAAGTAGAAGGTTGGGGGGCAACTCTAGTATCATCTAGTTGCTGACTTGACTGTTCAGGAATTACCGGTATTCTGAATGACAGAGTGAGAAGAGCCATACAGGCAAACTAATAGTCAACCCTGGAAGTGACAATGTGGCCATATGGGGTGCACCAACATCTCCCCAAGAGGAGAAAGGACTAGGATTTCCTCCAAGGGGAAATCCTTTGTTGGTAGACTCCATTTTTCTCAACCTAAAGATGAATGAGGGACTTGTGATGTTATTCCGATTAAAATAAATTTTAGACGCTGGGACACAACTTTTTTTTTCAATTTTTAAGAGTCGAGAAAAAACAAAAGATGACTCTAGTTGCCTTCGATTTTTAATGAGACTAAAGTGACAAGTGCTCAGATGGACCTTTTCTTTTAAGGAGTCTGAAAAGGAGAAAAATAGACTTCTCTGGAAATCTAGGCAGAGGAGATTACCAAACCAATAGCAACACTGTAGAATACTTTTTACAGTATGGTAGTCAATCTTCCCGAATGTTGTGTTCAGTGCTTTGCAATTGATAGGGCAGCAGACATGGCTTCCTAAGGATAAAGGATGCAGCCTATTGTGGTCTTCCAATATATACTTGATGATACGTGGGAGCACAAGTCTGTATTGGCACTTGCCATCTCAGAGTGGAGGAATCACCCAACCAACAATGAAAACAACAGTTACCAGGTTTTACGATGCCGAAATACGTCTCTAGCCTAGACTTCTAGATGTTGTGCATTAGGTTCCAAAGCGTTTTTAGATTCATTAAATTTATTTAAGTTGATCTTGTTTAAAAATTTGCCTTTCAAGTTCATCGCCTGATGTGTATACAATTTCTAAAATGCAGTCTAAGATGATAAACAACTGTTTAATCCTCTTTTGGCAATGAAAATCCTAGCTACCAAGGAAAGAAAGTTGAGAGTCTTTCAACAAAGAGCATAGAGCACACACTAAATGCACTGTCCTAAATCAAACCAAGCAGTCTAAATGCAAATGCACACGCATGTATTTGTTTTGAGTCTTCTTAATGTATAAATGATGATAAAAAAGCTATGTGCAAATCTGAATTATTTTCAAAGCGATAATACTTCACAAATTTCTTTTCAAAATGAAGTGAAGATAAGGGCGACACTTTGCGATTTTGAAATGAAAACTATTTTTCGACACTTTAAAAACTACTAATTCAAATCATATACAAGAGTAACAGTATAATTGAATATCAAGAACAATGGGATTATCTTCTATAACTGAAAACGACACTTACGACACTTTCAGATTAAGAAACGACAGTTCGTCTACGCTACTTCTTTGCAAAAGAGAACTGAAAATGGTGCACAATACATAAAAACACTTACAGATATTTGCACAATAGAGGCAGAATGATGGAAGAGAAGGGGTTTTTCACAGAGATATATTGACCACAGACAGCAAAACTCTTGAATAGAACTGAAAAATGTGAAGAAAAAACCAAAGTCTGAAGGTAAAGTTAACCTTCCCTGACCATCGCACCTGTCACACAGGGAATCCAGTATGCGGCACACCTACTCCACACAGGAAGTGCGATGCATACAAACTGCCTTGAAGGGAGGGTGCGATGGTACCAGTGCGAGACTTTTAACCAGATTTTGCTCACAATTTGCAATTCAGGTTAGGGATTTAGGCCGAGTAAGTGATGTTCAGTAAATGTAAATCACAGGGGCTAATCTAAGGAGGTTACTAGAGCCACCACTTAGGGAAATTAGAACATTTGCAGATCGATTGTTTAATTCATAAACAAAACCCAGAGATAGACTGAAGCAGCATTGATCTACTTTGCATTTGTATAATGAATGCAGTTCGAAGGCTAGCTGGCTTGACTTCAGGCTCCGTCTGTAAGTTTATAAAACAAACAAAGATAGACTAGCAAAAAATCTATTCACTCCCCAGTGGAGTCGCCATTTTGTTACCGGGAATAGTGTCCACTCGGAGCTGCTATTCCCACTAAGACGGGTAGCTATCTTAGAAACAAACAAGTAAAGTCTACTTTCACTTTCCTTTATGACAATAAGATAAGAGTGGAACCAAATGAACACCAACCTTAGTCTTGCGCTTGGTTCTTACTTGATTCCTCTCCTTTCTGATAGATATTTGTGCTTTTTCTTCCTCTTCTATAGCTTTAAAGAGTCCTGTCGGAATCAAAGAAACCATACTACTATCAAAAGAACAGAGATCTATATTCATAATAAACATAGGACCAGTAATGTATTAACCATACAAATGGATATAATTTCAAACATACAAGAATATGGAGGAAACTATAGCTTTATTATACAAAGAAAGCAAGCAGGATTAAACATAGTTCGACCCAGCATCATCCTTCAAGCAAGAAAGCCTTCTGTCACTCAAGTAAAGCTTAGATCACCCAAACACTATGAGTTTTCACCAAACCAACAACACTTCTCCTACAGATTTTAAAAAACAAAGGGGGATTTTTTTCCAGGCCTCTTGGGATCTCTGTGATGAGGGATCCATATATAGATGATTGTAGGGAAGTGAGTCATCTTTTGGGGTCTTGATTAGTGTCCTCTCTCTGATAGTTCTTGATTTCACTTGGAGACTGATGATCTCTTACTCATCCCTGGTCGAAAACAGAGAGGCAAGTGTCAGAGGGGAAGCTTCTGGAAGATTCCATGATCTTCCACCTCGCAAACTGTCTCTGCCATTTGTCCATTCTCGCCCATCACTGATGCAAGCCAGCCCTGCAATACCCAAAATCCTCCATCTCATGCGAGGTTAACCCTGCAATACCCAGAATCCTCCATTTCATGCATATACAAATTTGTCTCAAACAGTTTCTCAACACACGGTAATTTCATCATCTTTTGGTAAGTACTTGGCTACAAACGACAATGATTATGAAACCATTTTTAATACGCATCTATACACTTCATCCCAAACTTTCAATCATAACTTCCATTTAAACTCTCAAGCTTTCATTCATAAAAATCACATATGACTTTGAGAACTGGGTTTCTCTTTACAATCAAAAGTCAACAAAAGGTGCCCATGCTTTAAAAGTGCAATCTGCCAAATTCACACCACTGCATTCTGATATCGATGAATTTTGGATAGAACTCCATACTGCTACCATCATTTAAAATAACAAAGGATCCAACATTAACTTTGAACCAAGCATTTGGATTCCATTCGCTGGCTGGCGCGCACTCTCCCACAAGTGTCTTGACATCTTCAAGCGCTATCAAAATCGATTCACATCTGCACTTACAAACGCAGTCCTGGGCTTCATAATTTCTGCAATTTCAACTGTCCACGCATTCCTTTACCATTCAAACACATATGTGCAAGCCAGCACACTCCACTGTGCAATTGTTTTGACAACCGCTCCTCCGTCTGCTGACAGTGAACATATATGAATCTACTTCCTGCTAAAGACAATACGCTCCACACTATACAGTTTACATACATTACTGTCAATTCAAATTGGTTTTTAATTAAATTTCAAAACAGAGTATGAACGCCATTCTGTGTTCTCTTTCCAGATCTCCTCCGCATGATGCTTCTTTAATTATTCATGCTATGCATTTATTTAGGCACATTCTAATGATAGCTTTAAAACACTCCTAGACTCGATTTCAAATGGGATCAATGCAACAAGGGATTAAAATCCACAGTTTATGCAACGGTTATTCAAACACATCGATTTATTCCAACTGTCAATCGACCATACGACCACCTACAATGCTTTTGCAGAATTTAACTCGAGCCTTCTTGGTTTATTATGAAGCTCACAGTTCATTGGCACTCCCTTCCTTTCATTACAATCGATAAAAATGATCATTCACTCACCAAAAATAAGCTCTCACATGGATTTAACAATTGTCATATTAACATCCATCCTTCGTATAAATACAACTTTCACAATCAACCAGTCTATATATCTATATATATATATCATTAATATAGTTATAATATATAATATATACATATATTATATATATTATATATATATATATATATTAATATATATATATATGTATATTATATTATATATATATATATATAATTTAATATAATTTGAAACAAAACAAATTACTTACAAACCTGTGTTGGCCAGATAATTAGAATTGATGGCCCTTTACAAACTGCCCGAAGGCGTCCAAGCAAAAAAATCTTTGTTTCCCGCACTACACTTTCATTCACTCCTTCTCTGATTTTCAATGCCTTGGAGGCTTCATAATTTATAAAACTTAGCATGATCTAAAAATCCTAAAATCACTCAACTAAAATCTCTAAAACTCTACATGCAATGCAAAAAGCATCTTGAGGCTTTATTCCATCTTTTTCCCTATTCTAAAATAGAAAAGCTTCCTTATCACTTAATGATCCACATCCATTCCTTTTATGCCTAAAAGCTCTCCCTAATTTTATTTATTTATTTTGAGAATATCTAATTAAATCACACTTAAAAGCCTAGATATTAAACTGACTTGGAATTTAGGAAACTAATTCCACAAATGCATGACCTCCTATGTCTATTATTTACAATAATTTCCCTTTGTTGGGCTGAATGCTCCTGCATCAGACTCCCAAGGTAGAAAATATTCATGATCTCCTGATCATGTGTTCAGATCTATGTTTGCCTGGATCCCATATCTTGTGTTGCAAATTTCCATTTGTCGCTTCTTCTGTCTGTTGTTCTTCTCCAGGTCTCCGCACTTTATTCTGCATCGCTCCACTGACTGTGCTCTCGCAATATTCTGCTGTCTTCCTTTTGTTGCTTCTCTTTTGTTTCACTGCTGCTGGTCTCTTCCGGAATTCCTTCATCATCATCCGCCTCATCATTTCAATTTCTTTGTCTAACAGATTTTCTCCAGCATCTTTAGTAAGACCTGTACTCACAAAACAATTGTTAGAATAAAAAATATAAGGCATCAATGTCTCTTCTGCTGCTATCAATGTTGTCTCAGCTGCCATCATAAATGTCGCCCCACATGTTGCTCTAGCTGTCACTATGGATGTTGCGGCCTCCCAAACTTCCTGTCCCTCTGCAACATTCCTTTGCTTGTCACCTGCAATTTCATCTGCAACTTTTTCCTCTGGTTCAGATGTCTCCTCAACTTTCTCTAGCAACACTTCAGTATGATGCTATGAATTCTTTCTCGACTCCTCCGTCAGCACATCAGTATGCTGATTTGCATTCACCATGAGACTGTCAGCTAGTCTCACTTTTCTACCATCTTCTGCTTCATGACTTCATTCATAAAAACTCTATTCCCTTGCTTCTTCAACAAATTAACCTGCACATAAGTCCTCTGTCTCTCCAACTCTCTTCTCCGGAGATCTAATTTTCTATACAATTCAACGACTTCCTTAGGAGTAGAACTTGGAAACTTCACACGATTTTCCATATCGTCCTTAGTGCTTGAACCATCATCAGCTGGTCCTTCTTTCTCTACATCAATATCCTGATTAGATTCCTTCTTCTGCACCTCCTTCGGAGATCTTGTTATCTCATCATCGATCTGAACAGCCTTCAGATTCAACTCTTCTTGAACAAATTCTAAATCTTGTTCATCTCCCTATTCTGTACTTGCAAACATGCACAACTCATTAGTTTTTAAACACAAGACCTTTCAGTCTTGACTGCTTCCTCCATTATTTCACCAATGGAAACCTCCTCTTCCAACTCAGCTGCTCTGAGTTCTTCCCGTCTCAACTGTACATCCATCATCTGCTCAAGCTTCCTCAGCTCCTCTGTTAACTGCATGCTTATCTGTAAATCTCTTTTCTGCTGTAGCCTCTGCCACTTCACTCTCTTCCTCATTAGCAACCCATGTCTATGGTATTTCATATTTTCCCGTAACAACTCCATCAATAGCTCAAGATGAACTACTATCTCAGCTTTCTCTTTCTCATACTCTTCTTGAGTCAATTGTTGTCTTATGCCATTCGCCTTGGCATATTTCTCCTTCTTTCTTCTGTGGCCTCTTTCTGAACCTCTGCTCTCTCCTTTATGACTTTCAGTAGTCATATCCTTCCCCATGAGTTCCTCACCTATGAGTTTCATGAAGCCTCTACCACAACAAACTCTCTTGCTGCCACTTACCTCACCAATCCTTCCCTCCGGATCCGGTCTTTTGGTAATCATTGGTCCTCTGCTGGAACCTTTCGAGCATCCCTCTACTGCTCCTGTAGGCTTCTCTCATGTGCAACTTTATTCAACCTCTGTTGAATCTTTAGGTTCTACCACATTCACTTAGAATCCCTTGCTGGACTCCTTTATCACTGTACTCTAGTTGTGATCTACTTCTTCCCGCTGAGATTTCTTCACTATGCCTGTAAATCAAATTATCCAAGCATAACCTTTAAACCGGAGATAATTAATACCTGTCAGCTCACCTTTCAAGATCCTATTAATCTTGTTTCACTTCCTCAAATTCACTACATCTCTGTGCTGCAATATTCATCAGTTCCAAAATCTAACATTCATTTCACCACATGCAATTAACCTAACTTAAAAAACTTGAATCTTCAAACAGAACTATTCTAGCTCTGATACCACTTGATGCAAGCCAGACCTGCAATACCCAGAATCCTCCATCTCATGCGAGGCTAACCCTACAATACCCAGAATCCTCCATTTCATGCATATACAAATTCGTCTCAAACAGTTTCTCAACACACGATAATTTCATCATCTTTTCGTAAGTACTTGGCTACAAATGACAATGATTATGAAACCATTTTTAATACACATCTATACACTTCATCCCAAACTTTCAATCATAACTTCCATTTAAAATCTCAAGCTTTCATTCATAAACATCACATATGACTTTGAGAACTGGGTTTCTCTTTACAATCAAAAGTCAACAAAATGTGCCCATGCTTTAAAAGTGCAATCTGCCAAATTCACACAACTGCATTCTGATATCGATGAAATTTGGATAGAACTCCATACTGCTACCATCATTTAAAATAACAAAGGATCCAACATTAACTTTGAACCAAGCATTTGGATTCCATTCACTGGCTAGCGCGCACTCTCCCACAAGTGCCTTGACATCTTCAAGCGCTATCCAAATCGATTCACATCTGCACTTACAAATGCAGTCCTGGGCTTCATAATTTCTGCAAATTTCAATTGTCCATGCATTCCTTTACCATTCAAACGCATACGTGCAAGCTAGCACACTCCACTGCGCAATTGTTTTGACAACTGCTCCTCCGTCTGCTGACGGTGAACATATATGAATCTGCTTCCTGCTAAAGACAATACGCTCCACACTATACAGTTTACATAGAATACCGTCAATTCAAATTGGTTTTTAATTAAATTTCAAAACAGAGTATGAACACCATTCTGCATTCTCTTGCTAGATCTCCTCTGCATGATGCTTCTTTAATTCTTCATGCTATGCATTTATTTAGGTACATTCTAATGACAGCTTTAAAACACTCCTAGACTCGATTTCAAATGGGATCAACGCAGCAAGGGATTAAAATCCACAGTTTATGCAACGGTTATTCAAACACATCGATTTATTCCAATTTTCAATCGACCATACGACCACCTCCAACGCTTTTGCAGAAAATAACTCGAGCCTTCTTGGTTTATTATGAAGCTCATAGTTCATTAGCACTCCCTTCCTTTCATTACAATCGATATAAATGACCATTCACTCACCAAAAATAAGCTCTCACGTGGATTTAACAATTGTCATATTAAAACCCATCCCTTGTATAAATACAACTTTCACAATCAACCTGTCTATATATATATATATATATATAATATATATATATATATATATATATATATATATATATATATATATATATATATATATATATATATATATATTATATATATAATTTGAAACAAAACAAATTACTTACAAACTTGTGTTGGCTAGATAATTAGAATTGATGGCCCTTTACAAACTGCCCGAAGGCATCTAAGCAGAAAAATCTCTGTTTCCTACACTACACTTTCATTCACTCCTTCTCTGATTTTCAATGCCTTGGAGGCTTCATAATTTATAAAACTTAGCATGATCTAAAAATCCTAAAATCACTCAACTAAAAGCTCTAAAACTCTACATGCAATGCAAAAAGCATCTTGAGGTTTTATTCCATCTTTTTCCCTGTTCTAAAATAGAAAAGATTCCTTATCACTTAATGATCCACATCCATTCCTTTTATGCCTAAAATCTCTCTCTAATTTTATTTATTTATTTTGAGAATATCTAATTAAATCACACTTAAAATCCTAGATATTAAACTGACTTGGAATTTAGGAAACCAATTCAACAAATGCATGACCCCCTATGTCTATTATCTACAATAATTTCCCTTTGCGCTGAATGCTCCTACATAAATCGCACCCTACAAAGGGGCCATTCGGTTTTCATCACACCCTTTACACTGGGAAGGTGATATGCATCACTCCCTCTGCATTGGGTATTCAATATGGTCCAGTTTTGACCATTTCTGAGCAGTTTTTAGTGGAGAACTTCTGGGAGATGATGTAATCAGCTGATCTTGTTCCTTTAGGTAGTGAAGCAACACTTTTAGGGACTTAGGAGCCCTCAGTTTATGGACATTTATGATTGGGGTTGCAGTGCCCAAAAATGTCTATAACAAGAACGAGCTTATTAAGACTTATCCTAGTACTCAAGACTTTTCATTTGCGAATGTTTTCCTAGATTTTATGACTATATTGTGTTCTTTATAGAGAAGCTTAATACTTTATAATTTTATGCACATAAAGAAAGGAAAGATAGGAATCTTAATTTTTTGAAAGCCTTGTTTTAATGACATGTTTTATTAAGAAAAAAAGGAAATGTTAAATGCTTAAGTTTTTTATTTTTGAGAAGGGTCCCCATTTTTAAAATGTTGTGGTGAACACTTAAAAAAGGGGGGGTTCTTGATAGCTACAACAATTAGCGATTCACCTGAAATAACTAGTTATTTCTCATAGTTTTTTGAATTTTCTAAAACTTCCGAAATAGAAATGGTTTTGGAAAATCAAACTTTATTCCAGAAATATAAGGTGTATAGTGCTATTTGCTAACAATAGTATTTTGTTCCATCCATCCTAATTTTGATTATTTTCTTCCCAAAGCTAGTAATTATACTTACATCAGTCATTACCTGGTTTATAAAGATAAAAACAAAGACATCTCTATAGATCAGTTTTAAGTGTACTCATTTATCTTAGGTAGAGCCTCTACTGCCAGCAGGTGTTCATAGCCTCGACAGGGTTACCTATTACCCAGAAATGATCTAGTATCCTACTTTTAAGAAGTTTATAGTTTCCAAAGATAAATCCATATTCACACTTACTAATTTTTGTTTTCTTTTAATTCTTAAAGAACAATGTATTGCTTTGGTAGCCAAATTTTGACAGTTCCATTCACTTGATTCATAACTTCACTGAACAAGCTGGCTCGTGATGAGACCCCTTATCTTTTGATTGAAGCAATCTTGAGTCATTGCTCAGTTTTGGTATGCAATTTCGTAATGTCAGCTAGTTATAATATTTATGATCATGATAAGCCAGCTCTTGATGAGACGTATTATTCTTTAAGTTTATAGTGTGTAACTAGATTACTCTTTGAAACTTGTAATTTCCTAAAATGGGGAGGAAGTCATTGGTTCCTTAAGAGTTGCTCTCGATGACAATTGTAGAGTTTTTTAAAAGTAGCTTTTCTACAGAGAATCGTTGTTTTGTTATTGATTCTTTTCATGACTAATATAAAGCAAATTCCTACTAAAGTTTGTTTTTAATCAAAAATTTGTAAAGTTGAAACAATTAAAACTTTCAGGTTTATAGCACTTGACCATATTTTTCAAAAATAAATATTAATTTTCCTAATCAGTTCCATTTATACAAGCGAAAAACAAAATTTACAAGAGACACTAATATTTTCATGGAAACCAAAGGTAAAAATTTTCAACCTTTTTTATTATCAAAAAGAAAAAATAAACTAAAATAATAATTTACAGAAATAGAAGAGGTGATCTTCTATGGAAATTATTTTTTAAGGATCTGTCGATTAACAGGTAAAGATTCTCTTTTCCTTGATAAATCTTGGAACGTGAAAGTGGATGAACCTATGATTTCTTCAATTTGGAATGGTCCAAGCCAAATCCGTTGGAACTTATAATGTTTGCCTTTTTCTTGATGAGCTTTATCCCAGTTCAATACTAAATCTTGAATTTGAAAATCCTTTTTGGATACCATGTTTGAGTCAAAAGAAGCCTGGACTAATGCCCGATCATGTGCATGGGTAATTTTGGCATGTTCTCATTGCTCTCTGTTAAAGCCCCGAAAGTTGGGTCGACAACAAGGGGGATACCCACCCGGTCCAGACCTTGGTTGGCAGCTCCTTATCCGTTTTGTATAGCAGGTCCGATTGGGGATGACGAGACCAGTTTCCCGACCTTGGGTGTGTGTGTGTGTGTAGAGTTTGGACTATGCTGATCTAAGAGGAATTTAAAGCTAATCTAATTCAGACTCTTTAAACTAACTCTATATTATTGTAATCTAATGAGAAACAACACATCTAATCTACACTAACCCGGGGTGTATATCTTCTATTATGCGATCTAAAAAGATTTCGAACAATAACTGGTAATAAAGATCATTCAGCTATCATAAGAATAGAAATCATTAAAGATAAACCACTTTGCATAAGAAGTTAGGCAAAACAGTTGTGAACAGCATATCGCATAATAAGTTATTCATATGTCAGACACAAACAATATGACTCCACCGTACAAAAGTGCCAAATGATAACCCATACATTCATATAATGACATATAAACAACTGAAACTATAAATTACTTAAAGAACATAAGCAGGAATAGTCAAGAGATAAAAGTACCATTTATGACTGATTCCACTCATAAGCTTCAAGCAACAATGATTTATCTCTCGTTTCTCTAACATCTACTAAGAGTACAGAAGTGCAACATTAGTAGTAGATATCAAATGCAAACATTAATAAACCTTGATCCATCCATTCATCAAAACCACCTCCGAGGGTGCAAAAGTGCATGTTCTGAGGACGAGTTTTTGACAAATCTCCGGACCCTTCTCTAAATGCCTGAGAAGGGTTTAAATACTGCTAGCTAATTAACTTGATTACATAAATTTAGGATCCGATTTTCAAATGATCGTCCTTCTGATAAAGCAAATTATTTCTAAAATTAAATCTGACTTTGAACTATTTCTGTATTTGCTCCTTAGTGCTGTAAGCGTGCAGCATTCGCCTGAGAAGAGTCGATTGGTTGCCTTTCCCTTTCGTGTGTGCTATAAAAATAGAAGTAACAAGAGTCAGCACAACTTTCTGGCGAACTATAAGATTTTTTAGAGAATCTCCCGCTGACTTGATGTATACTTGGAAATAACTCAAATTTCCCTCAAACTGGTTCTGCTTTTGCTATTTTGGTTTCTGTCTTTGCAGATGACTTGATGAGTTGAAAGACCTTACTTTTTGAGCAATTTTCTGGATTGAAAACTGCCTCCGTTCTTCATTCCGGGCCTTTTGGTGTGTAAGTTTCAGGTCTTTTTGTAATCATGCTGCTTTTGTGCGCCTTTGATTCTGAGCTTCAGATGACCTATTGGTCATTAGCATCTGTTGAGTGATACTCGGGAGTCTGTAGTTCTATCGCACGCGGCACCTATTTCTGAAGAGATCTCTTCTCTGTTCTCCGAGCATTGGCGCTTTCCCCTTTTCCTTAGATGTTTCCTGCAAAACTCCTCCATGTTATTTCCTGTTTTATAGTTTGCGTAAAGGAAAAGAGTAATGGAAATAAAGATTGACATGAAAGCTTCAGATCTTATGTGTGCATAATTATGACATTCAAAGTGAATTGACCTCTTCGAAAAACAAAAAGCAGTCATTCGTACAATCATTAATTTCCTTTTTTAAGGCGTGCATTTAATTCTGATTAATGGGCAGCTTTCCTTGAATACTGTGCCGAGAAAAATTTGCGCTCATCGCAGATCGCAGATCATAGATTTGTGTTATAGTATTGTGGTATCGTGATATCGGATCATCGCAGATCGCAGATATTAGTCATTGTTTGCTACTTTACGCGATGTTGCGATATGCGATGTCACACATCGGCCGTCAGAGATTTAAAATTCTAAGGAAAAACAAAAATGTTCATAGAGATGTTTGTTTGAATTTTTTACTAAGGGTCCCCTATTTGCTTGGTGTTATTGCTAATATCAAACAAAAGAGGGGGGTTGTTGGTGGCCACAACAATGGCGATTCACTGGGAAGAACCAGTTATCTCTGATTTTCTATTGAATTTCAACTTTTGAAATAGAAAAATTTTCATAAGTATAAACTTTGTTATTGACAGATAGAGTACATTATGTCTTATCCTATCAATGATATTTTGTTTCAACCTTTACCTATTTCAATCATTCGCTTCCTGAGGTTTTAGCCCTTGCATTTACATCAGCCATTACTTGGTCCTTTTTAAAGATAAAATGAGGTCTTCTCTGCTATGCTGGCCCTTTTTAAAATATGCTCATTTACCGTAGGTAGAGCCTCTATTGCCAGCAGGCGTCCATAGCCTTGACAGGGTTACCGTTACCCAGCAATGATCCTTTATCCCGCTTAAGGCTATCTACAACTTTTTCAGAGAAAAGCCCATTTGATACTTTTTCTTTTTTATTCTCTAAAGAACAATGTCTTGGTTTGGTGGCCAAATTATGACACAGTCATTCACTTGATTTACACTTTTGCTGAACAAGATGGCTCGTGATGAGACCCCTTGTCTTTTGATTGCAACAATTTTGAGTTGTTGCCCTGTTTTGGTGGACAGTATTGGCAAAGTCAGCAAGTTATAATATCTGTGATCATGATAAGCCGGCTCGTGATGAGACCTCTTATTCTTTGAGATATAGTGCTTTCTCGGATTATTTCTCTGAATGCTGCAATTTCCTTTAGCAGGGAGGAACCCATTGTTTTTCCTTAAGAAAGTTCTCGACGATAATAGTAGAGTTTGGAAAATAGCAGTTTTACAGAGAATACTCATTTTATTATTGATACCTTTCATTGTGCTGATATAAAACAAGTTTTTTGCCAAAGGTTACTTTCATAAAAAGTTTTGAAGTCGGAACTAGAATCATATCTAAGCTAAAGTTGGACTCTATCCGTCAATAATAAAAGCAGATTTTTCGAAAATTTTTTACTATTTGTACAAGCGGAAAATCAAAATCTAACAGAGGATTTGGTGTCTATTTGAAGTGAATTCCTGTAGTAACCATCTACAACTGGTTTTATTTATAAGAAAGAAGAAAAAACAAAAAACTATCCTACAAAAATTTAGAAGAGTAATCTTCTATGGAAAGTATATTTTCAGGATTTGTCCATTAACAGGCAAAGAATCCTTTCTACCTGCTAAATCCCTGCAACACAAACGTTGATGGGCCTATGACTTCTACAATCTGAAAAGGACCAGCCACATTTTCTGGAATTTTGTATGTTTGCCTTTCTCTTCGTGAGCCTTATCCATTTCAAAACTAGATCTCCCATCTGAAAGTTTTTTCTGGTCATTATGCTTGAGTCAAAAGAGGATTTTATTAGCGCTTGGTGATGAGCATGGGTTTTCTTAGCTTGTTCTCGTTGTTCTTCTAATTTAATTGTTTCCATTTGTCTTAATTGTAAGGAGGAAGTAGATACTTCATCGATGTATTGTACTAAAGACAAGGAGGGAATCATTAAGTGCGTTGGAAGAACCACTTCCCTCCCATAAACTAAGTTAAAGGGAGAAGTGCCTATTGAAGCTTCCTTCGTTATTCTATCTGCCCATATAGCATTTACTAAGGTTTTGTGCCAATTCTTCTGGTTCTGGTCCACTGTTCTTTTAATAACCCTGATTAAGTTCTTATTTGTTGACTCAGCCAATCCATTTCCTTGCGGATAGTAGTTGGCCGAATATTTCAGTTTGAACCCTCTTTTAAGTGCGAAATCAGTCATTGCATTCCCAAAAAAGTAAGAAGCATTATCAAATATTAAAGCCGTTGGCAATCCAAACCTAGTGATTATAAATTGATCTATGAATTCAATGATGTTTTCAGAATTAGCTGTCTTGAGAGGTACTGCTTCTACCCATTTAGTAAAATAATCAGTTGCCGTTAGAATGTACCTATGCTGCTTAGAAGAGTGAGGAACGATCTCACCTATTATGTCCAAGCCCCATTGACTGAATGGTTGCTCAATGTTTACCGGCTGTAGCGGCATGGACAGTTTCCTTTGTCTCCCTGCAGTAGTTTGGCATACTTGGCATTTCCTCATGTAACTGTGTGAGTCTTTGAACAGTGTGGGCCAATAATACCCCGCACGTAAGATCTTATGTGCGGTAGCATCTCTAGCATAGTGTTCGCCTGCGGGCCCATCATGGAGTTCCTGCAAAACCTTTTTGGCTTCAGTTTTCTCAAGACACCTAAGAAGTACAGACTTATAGTTCCTTTTAAACAGAACATCATTTATGAGTTGATATTGTTTAGCTTTTAATCTCAGGGCTCTTTTCTTGGTGTGATCCAGGTGTGCTGGAGCATACCCGTTTTTGAGATAATAAATGGTGTTAGCGTATAATGATTCTACATCGTTTAGGCTTACCTCATACGTTTGTACTTCCTCAGATGCGCTTTCAGGAATTTGCGATGCTCCAGCCAACATTTTGCAGAAGCCTTGACCTCTCACAATGCTTGCTGGTTTGATTTCAAGGTCGTATTCTTGTAAAGCAGTGATCCAATTTGCTCTTTTTTCACCCACATCTTTCTGTATTAAAAGATTTCTTACCGCTGGAAACGGTACTATGACGTTGGTATGGGTTTTGAGGAAGAAAGGTCTGAAATATTTGATTGCTTTGAAAACAACGTATGCCTGTTTCTCCATGTCTGAATAGTTGAGTTCAGCACCTTGTAAATTAGAGCTAAAAAATGCGATTGGAGCTTCCGCTTTCTCTTGATTTGCTTGAGTTAGAATTGCGACATATGAGTTTTCCGAGGCGAATGTGTATAAGATAAAAGATTCTGAAAAATTTGGGGTTGCTAAAGACGGAGAATTAATTCTAGCTTGTTTGATCAGGTTGAATGCTTCATGCTCATCTAGACCCCATTTGAAATTTGAATTCTTTTTTATCATGGTTTGCAAAGGAGAAACAATTCTTGAAAAATCTGGGACAAATCTTTTCA
>APFE030921055.1:0-12575 GCA_000404065.3 Pinus taeda
TATCATTAAAAAATATTCTAATTACGAAATCCTAGCAATGTACAAGCGTTGGCATTCTCTCTTACATGCTCTGCCCGATCATCTGACAAACCATATTCTGTTGTTGCTACACAATTTGTTATCAAGATAGGATACATGATTGAAGATCACTGCAATCTATATCAAGCCATGCAAGGTTTCTCTGTACCAATGAAGATATTATGATAATAATTCTGGGTGTCAGATTCATCAAATCCTATCATGGTTACCGTTAATATGTCTATGTTCATGACGAAAGTTTTCATTATGTAAAAATCACTACGAGGTTACTGCATTTTCAAAGTCAAGATACAATCATTATCACAGTTAGGCTACACATAAGAATATTATTGTCATGTGGAGGGCATCTCTGATATTATGAATGAATATCTCAGTCATCACAACCTCTGTGAATTATGTTAGATTTTTTTCTATTGTGTCCAAGAATCAAATTCTGTCAAGATCATAGGTAACGAAATTTCTTACAATAGTGACAATCATCATTCCAAACTCCTTTGTTAACAAGCCACTCTAAATTCTAAATTACTAATGGAGAAACAAATATTGTTTCAGATTATAAGGTGTCTTTTCCTCACACTTTCATTAAGGATTAGGAATGCTTGTTTCATTAATAATCCTGAATAAGGGTGATTTTGTTACACAACAGTTCTGTTCTTGTAATAGTGCCCATGATGTCTAAAGGTGCTGCATGCTTGCCCCTTTCAGACCGAGATGAGCTGCCTTATAAATTTTGAAGGAGAGATCCTTGACCTATAGCATACGAGTTGGATTTTGAATGCTATTCAAGATCCTCGCTTTTCTGCCTTTCATAAGATGAATGTCCTGTAATATGAAGAAACAATGATACTTCTATTCTTAAAAAGGGTTTGTGATTTGGATACCACTAATCTATTTTGTATCCTGACTTATGCTGCCTCAACTATTGCAATAAATTCATTCTCTAATGTCCTGAAGAAGTGTGATTTATGCCTTGTCACTATGAAGATCAAAATTCTGGAGATGTTTCAACAAATTACTACTGACAATTCATGCCCTTGGAGAGATAAAACTTGAGATGGTCTTACTGGGAACTGAATCTTGATCAAGACTTCCTTGGACCAGAGAAGTCTTTTTGTAAGTCTGAACTCATTCTACATCAGATGTATACTTAACAACTAGCCTTTCAAATAGTGAAATCTTCACGCATGAAACTTAAGCGAGTTATGCCAATGACAATTCTATTCTTTAAGCCATAGTTCTGACAACAAATATTTATCATACTTCTGTTCAATATTCTATCGAGGAATGCCTTACCATAGGGTCAAAATGTCTATAGACACAAGGCCTCAAACCAGATTTGTAATGAGAATTAGAACTTGAGTAATACCCAAAACAAGATACATCAATATATGAATTGTGCTAGCTTCTGGATCTCTAGTTAAGGCACAAAACAAGGTGATAAAATAACCAAATTAGGGTTTGTCAAATAATTACGTTGAAACCCTATACATACCTTGTTTAGAGAGTAAAGAAAATGCCACAGATTTCCAACAACTGCTAATGAGAACTTTAAATAACGAACTGTAATCTGGTTTAGAACTTCAATTCAAATTCAAGAGAATTCAGGAGGCCTGAAAAATCCATGATAAATCTCGATTTGTATTGAGGTTGGTTTGAATTGGCTTCTCCAAACCCAATGCTGCTTATGCACATAGTACATTACAACATCTTTTTCTCCACAAGTCACCAGCAAAAGAAACATATATTGCTCAATTTGAAGGGTTTAAGACATCCAATAATGCAAATTGTTTGAGATGGAAATAATGATGTTATGTGCAAATAACCAAATGACATTAAACTCAATTCTGAGCAGAGATTGCAGAGAATAGACATCAATTCCATAGAGAATCCATGTCAGTGAAACAAATGTCAAAGTATATGCTCCCAAGGAACATAAAAGTCTATATGATTCCTTGCCACAGGATCCACGGGATATGCCAGTAGTGGATAGAAAAACTGAAACTGAACTTACTGTTAGCTTCGGCTACCAGTGCAATGAGAAACAAATTAGTGTCTGTAGGCCTTCACATGAAGTTGAAGTCTTTGCTGACATAGAATTTAATAATTCAAATTGCCACAAGAGGAGCAGTTCATTTTATTACTTGTCTGGTGCTGCCCTTGGTGCGAATGCAACATTAGCCAATACCGGAATCTGTAATGGGTTGATTGGGGAGGAAATATTGCCAGGTTTAGATTCTCCTAGATCATTTAGGAGACTAGCATCTTCTCCCTCACTGTCAAGGTTAGAATTTTCATCATCTTCTCCCTCATTATCAAGGTTAGAATTTTCATCATCTTCTTCTCAAAACAGTATTTCCACAATGATTGGCAACTTATCTACCCAACATGACATGCTTGAGGGCGAGAAAAGTATGTTGGCATTTATGAGTGCTCCTACTAGAGTAGAGACTTCAAGTTTTCTAAATGCTACTGATGTCCAAATGGCTGGTGGAGCTGCTGGAGAAGATCGTGTTCAAGCTATATGATCAGAGGAGAATGGATGGCTATTTTGTTTTCTTGAGATAGAAATCTCAGAGAAGGTGAAACTTCTCCGAATAGAGGTATAGCAAACTGTAAAAATCCACAGGGGATTAATCTTAACATCGATGAGTTTTAGATCAATCAGTTCCTTACTTAATTGTTACAATGAGGACAATTGTAATCTGTGCAACCAAAATTACAAAATATTTTCCAACGAAAATTTAGAGAACAACGCATGATCTAAACTTCCAAAATAGAGTTTATCTATATTATATATAATATATATATATATATATATATATATATTATATATATATAATATATATATATATATTATATATATGAAATTATGGAGTTATAAAAAATGCATAAATACCAGAGTTTCAGTGTCATCCATCTAAACTCTAGATATGGACACTATTGTCTTACCGAGTTTTGCAATTTCACAATATTTACAGTGTTAGTCGAGTAGTGTGTGGGTAAACCTGGGAAATGGTCTTACGTGATGTTATCGGTACTATCGATCCTATTCCGCCCGTCGGTACTACCGAAATATAAGTGATTTATGAGTAATTAGATTAATTCACGCTAAATAATGTACAGGTTGCCAAAACATTGAATAATTCTGTGTATATTATGAGATGAAATGGAGATTGAATAATTCTATGTATATTATGAGATGAAATGGAGATTGAATAATTCTGTGTATATTATGAGATGAAATGGAGTTGTTAAAAACAAAGGATTTTGCCGGGGCAAAAAGTTTAACAAAACTTTTATTTTTTAAGATGTAAAATCTGATCTTTTTCCTACACTCTGAGCAAATCGTGCAGCGTAAAGTAGGTACACCGAAGGCTGCAAATTGATTCTACAGGACCACATTGAATAAAGAAATTCAGAGCACTAAGTATTTAGTAATGGCAGTTGAATGGAAACCGCGTTGGAGTAAGAAAGGAGAGGTAGGCAAAGTCAAGATGCCACTTACATGGAGGGACTGAGTTGGAGATTCCAACGATTTGGATTGCTCTCTGCTAAAAATCCTCAGGGGCTTAATCTTAACCCTTTGGAAGAGACTCGGGATATCTCAAAATATATCTGTGATACTAAAGAAATTTCTAGTAAATGTTTAAGAGTGAAATTTTCTAGCGCATTTCACATGGAGCAGTTTCTAGATCCGCTTCCTGAAGAGGATGAATTATTCAGAACTCTGGATTCAAAGGGTCAATCAGATTTATCCAAGTGTGACTGAGAGTTTAAGCATATAGATCAGTTGAGGAAGCACTCATTTCATGCACGCAAGCTTTCTATGTGCACCTTATGCCTGGAAGGCCGAAAGGTATTTATCTGCGAACAGAAGCTTTATACATGGTCGCAGCTAGACCGACATTTATCTAAAGGAGACTCTGAAGTGGATGGTAGTGAGACAGAAAGGGGAGGTTTCATGGGTCATCCAATTTGTGACTTTTGCAGGAAACGATTTTTACGGGACGTTTCCCCGCGACCTTGATTTGGGAAGACATGGTCGTGTTCCTGTGGAGTGGGTTTCTCCATATTGAAATGTTTCGAATAAAGTAGCAAGCTATGAACAGAGCTTGGCAAATTACTGAACTGAAACTGAGCTCAGGAAATAGAAGGAAACGCAGGCCCTGATTTCAAGAGATGGAGAACAATATAGCTGTGTATATATATCTGAAATTTGAAATGCCGGGAGCGCGTATCATCCGTGTGTTTGTTGGGAAGAGGAAGAGGTGGAATTACACAGTAGTGACTGAATGCAGAGTGTTGGATATTCAAAGGAAGACTGACTTGGTATATCAAAGAAAAACGCGCGAAGGAATTTATTAGCGAAAGGTCAGGGGCCCATGGAAAAAATCCCTTTTCTTCCTACTACGTGCGACCAGATCAGTGGGCTCTCACAGATTGACTTGTAAAGCGAAGCAAAATCCCTGAGTCAATCCTTATATACTGACTTACAGAAAGCCCTGAACAATCTGTGAGGGATCTTCCTCTTTCATCGCCTGTCTCTCATCCATCGAAATTAGTAAATTAAAGCGAAGAATGAGGTTGCTTAATCCAGTTTCTCTGTCGCTTACTTACATTTAAGCTGTAAGGCTTTTCCTTTTCTGGGAAACTCTTGTATTCGATGTGATTGTTAGTGCATGGATGTCATTGTTACAACGTGCAAAGAATCTTTCAGATGTGTTATACTTGCCACATATGCCAAAGAAGGCACCCTGAGCACTTTGCGTATTATCAGAATTACAGTGATTTGCGTATTATCAGAATTACAGTGATTTAGAGGCACACTTTAGTCAAGAACACTTCCTATGTGAAAATGATGATTGCAGGGCAAAAAAATTGTTTTCTTTGCCTCTGAAGCAGAGTTGAAGAGGCATAATGCAATTGAGCATGCCGGAAATATGTCCCGGTCTGCACTGCAAATTCCTGTTAGTTTTCAATATAGGTGTCCAGGGAGGGGCTTTTCAGCGTAAAATAATTAGAGTATGAAAGAGGAGGTAAATTAAATTAACAATTTGAGAAGGAAGCCAAAATAAGGGTCCATAGGGTCTAGAGGTTTTAACCACTCTGAATACCATGTGTTAAGAACCAGATTTCTAATTATTAGAGCCTTCAATTCTATTATACACTAACAGATCTATTTTACTGTGATTTGCAAGGTAATAAAAGGAGCCTTGCTTGACCTTCTCACAAAGGTTTAAATTACATCTTATCATTCTATCATAAGCAACATAAATTAAGATGAGCATTTCATGATATCACCTTAAACAAGAGCAGTTCATGGAAAATACCTTGTCCAGCGTTTGATGTGATACCTTTGTTCGTATGCTCCAGCTGAACGCTCCTTCTCACCGACCCAATCGGGATTTACCTCCCAGGCCAACTAGGAACAAATTCCTAGCCAGGTAAACCTCCACAGTGTCCCTAAGCCTCCGTGCCCAAGTCCAACCAGATATAGTGGTGCCTCAAGAAGAATGTGGCCAAAAACCCGTAATAAACTTTCCTCCTCTCAACACCCAAGAAACCTCCATAGGTTTCCAAGGTCTCCCAAAATCATAACAAGTCCAAACAATCACAACCAAACCCCATAATCATAAGCAAGAACCCAACCTCCCCCAAAACTCCGCCTTTTTTCCCTTCCCCCTTCCCTTTTTATACCCTCCTTCCCTTCTCCATCTCAACCACCTCTCATTAATGTCATTAACTTCTCACCCATCCTTATAGTTGACTTCTCTTTTCTCAAGTAAGCTAGGAGTACATTTGGAAATGTGAGATGTAATTACATGGAGAGGACCATGTCTACTCCTTAGTAAATGTGAGGGTACATTGGGTAATGTGAAATGAATATATATATTGACAATGAGTTGGAGAGGACTATGTCTTCTCCCAAGTAAATGTGAGGGTACATTGAGGAATGTGAAATGTAATTACATGGAGAGGACCATGTCTTCTCCTTAATAAATGTGAGGGTACATTGGGTAATGTGAAATGAATATATATATATATTGACAATGAGTTGGAGAGGACTATGTCTTCTCCCAAGTAAATGTGAGGGTACATTGGGGAATGTGAAATGTAATTACATGGAGAGGGCCATGTCTTCTCCTTAATAAATGTGAGGGTACATTGGGTAATGTGAAATGAATACATACATTTTAAAATAATGGAAGGAGACCAAATTCTACCCAATATTCAAATTGAGAAGGTAAGTGGAGAATTTAAATAATGGAAATCATGAATTTTATATTAGACCTATATTTCTCAATATTTTTAGATAATGTAAACATTAACAAAATTTGTAGGATAAGATTTAAGTGGGGCATTACAAGTAGCCCATGTGCTCAGTGTGGCACGTAGTTGTTTGACACTTCACGGTGCTTACAGATTGAGTACGACAGCAATCTTTGCCGAATCCACCATCAGGCCTTGCTTACAAACCACATGGCCAAGCAGATTCCCGAAGGGGACGAGGAAAGTACACTTCTTTAGGTTTAGTGCAATCTGGTGTCATCGACAAGTATCCAGCATTAATCGTAAGCTCGCTATGTGTTTTCTAACTAGTCTAAATACGGTCCAGTCATCAAGATAGACCTCTAAGAACTTGTGTATAAATTCCTTGAATGTCGCTACCGCAATGCATGAGAATATCGCCGACGCATTCTTCAGTCCAAAGGGCATCACCATATACCGAAACAACCCCATTCAGTGGTGGACATTGTTTTACTCCTGTCCTCTGGCACGATCTTGATCTGGTGGTATCTTGAGAACCCATCTGTGAAGGAGTAGGCTTCCTGCCTACCCACATTTTCCAGTAGCTCATCTGTAAAGGGTGTTGGAAACGAATTGTTAACATAGGCATCATTGAGCTTCCTAAGATCCACGCATATGCAAATCTCACCCTTCTGTTTCTTCTCCTGCACGACCATAGGACTTACCCAGTCAGACTCCTCGACTGGTTCAATGATTCCTGCTGCCAACATCTTGTCCAGTTCTTCGCGAGCCTTTGCTTTGTATTTTGGATTCAATCGGTAGGGTCGTTGCTTAACTGGCTTCGTGTCCAGTTTCAACATTATCTTCATCACTCCCACATCTCCTAGGATCCCTTTTAGCTTTGTGATTTTTGTTGGGAATAAATCTCAATATTCCCGAAGCAACTCGACGACCTTTTCCACTGTGGCGTCGTCTCAATAGTCCCCAAGTGTTGCATACTTCGCCTCTTCCTCTGTTCCGATATTTACATATTTCGTTTTCAATGGTACCGTGATATCTGGATCTTCAATTTCGGGTTCACGCACCTCATAGCTCCCCTCTAATTCCAGAATATTGATGTTTCACGGGTCATCCTCATCATCTTCTACCTAGAAATTATAGCATTCGAGGGCCTGGCTCAGCTTTCGTGACCAGTCAGGTTGCACGGTTTCTTCTAGTTCCAATGACGTTTTGAAAATGGCGGCCTTCAACAGCTGTAACACGTCATCCACAGTATCCATCCATTGATCTTCAAAGAGGAATGTTGACAAAAACCCTTCGCGCAAGATATCCCACTCACTTGTGCCATGTCGGAGCTCTGCTTCAATATACCAGTTTTTGGGAATGACGTCCAGGGTGTGATAAAATAAGTGCACCCATTTTGGTTGAAGTTCCTCTCCGTAGGCTTGATCCATCTA
The DNA here is from genome assembly GCA_000404065.3 of Pinus taeda. Taxonomy (NCBI): domain Eukaryota; kingdom Viridiplantae; phylum Streptophyta; class Pinopsida; order Pinales; family Pinaceae; genus Pinus; species Pinus taeda. The sequence goes on from APFE030921055.1 coordinate 7,746, forward strand.
GTAAGGTGCATGTGCGGGTCATCACGTCCATCATATTTCTCTGTTATTTGTAGTTCCAGCTTCCCAAATCTTATCTGCATCATGCACCTGAAACCGCACCAATCTTTGAAAGTCCCTTCATGTGTGCCCCACCATCGCGCAGGTGTTGCACGCAATGCCCATCTCAACACATCAAATAGTTGGTGCTCTGGTACCACGATTTCAAATTTGGTCAGAAATTCATATATTATTGTCAGCCCATCATACATCAGGAGTTTGCGATCCTGGGCCCTCATGCAGTGCAGAGATTTAGTCACCATATTGTAGTGTAGCGTGGTTACTCCATTCAGCCTGTTATGCCATCGCTCATCTTCTTCATATGAATCGGTGGTGCAGGACTTACATAGCCCCGTGATATTCTTCTATCCTCCATTGACTTGACCCATTCTTGCCTTTGTGCAGAAATATTGTAGATACAATCTAATTCGTCGTCACTTTCTTCGTTGCGCACGGGTTCCATGTAGCGCAGTCCTTCAACCAGATTTAGTGGAATGACTATGTGGAGCGACTTCGTTTCAAATATCATTGTCTTCTTCTTTAAATTAATAACCCCATTCATGTCGATGGCCCATTCTATTCCTAACAATGCAGGGTAAGGCATACTTTCATCCACGATTTCAATTACTTCAAAGTCTGTTCTGGTGCTTGCACCTTCTATATCTACCATAATTCCCTGCAACCTTCCCATGGGCAAGATCTTCTGTTGGTTCACCATCCGCAATTGAATAGGAGACCATTGTAGTGTAGGCCTACCCATGAGCTTCCAAGTTTATTTAGGCAGTACATTTGCATTCGAGCCCAAATCCAAAATGATCTTATCCATCTCATAGTCACCAATTTGTGCCATTAAACTCATATCTCACCCCATACGTGTTGCGTGTTTTCCTAGTTTGCAGACCACGTTAGGTTCCTGTGTTCCCACGAACCTATTTATTAATTCTTGAAAGCCTCTAACTGCTCTATTGTTGTGAAACAATTTTATGCATATCTCTAAAAAGGTAGCTATCATCGAGGGATCCCTGTCCTGCTCAGGTTGATCCCTGCTACCTGGGGTAGAGACCTCCGCGAAGCTCTCCCTAGCTGCAAGATATGTCTCCTTACCAACCCTTATGTTGTCCTTACTTAAGTTCCTTTTATCCACTCTTGTGGCCATGCCACTTCTTAGTACCATGTTTACCTTGGGGTCTTCGTCGCGGGGTTTGGACCTCATCATCTGCACATTCAAGGTCATCATAGGTTACGCTACCCTTTTTTCACGAATTTGTGCTATCAGTGTGGGACAATCTATCAGCTCATGATTGAATTTCTCACAGTAAGTGCATGTTATTCTAGTTGGGTTGGTACAATCTCGTGCATAATGTCCTGGTCCTCCACAGTTGTAATAGTTAGCTGCCCGCGACCCCTTCCTAGCCCCATTCCACCCCATCCTCGTCCACGTCCCTAGAACCCACCGCACGCGATCGCCACGGATGGATCTTGACCTCACACCTCAGTCTGCATTATGTAGGTAGGTGACTGGTCCATTAATAATGGATAGCTACGACAATCTCTTTCCTCGTGGCCCACCGATCTGCAAAAGTTGCAAAATAGTTGCTGGGGGGTCTGGTTGAATTTTGGCAATAGATGATAGTTATATGTGCTATGCTTTCCTCCCACGTGACGGATTGTGCACCAGAGCAGGGTTTTCACACTTGGCCCTACTTGTGCCCCCAGTCGTAATGGTGTTGGTCCCCTCGTTACCACATAATTTGCCAAGACCGGGTAGTGATCTTTATCGTGCCCTTGGCTCCTGCACTTTATATACCATACTTCCTCCCGGACTTCTAGGCGAGGTGCCTGTTCCTATTTTAACTTCTTCATTTCCAAACACAAGTTTTGTATCTGTGCTTGGATTTGCTGAACTCCCAACCCCGGGTCTTGTAACAGAGTTTCGTGCAACCTCATCGCTGTCTCCAATGCTTCAGCTTGGGGTTGAGATCTTCTATTGTGACAAAGCCATCCTCAGATGTGGTGTTAACAATGCCATAAACCAAGCGCAGTGCTACGCATCTGTTAGTGTCATGTTTGCTTTGCGGATAGTAATTTTCAGTCCTTGATCCAAATCCCACAGGGTTTCACTAGGCATCATCGCGATCTCCCTAAACCCTATGATCGACTGTGTTTTTGACTTCCGCCAGCTAAACTCTTTCTTTAGTTTGGTCTGGATTTTTTCTGTCCCCGCAGTTGGGTGATTGCTTGAGTACTTTATGTACTATGTCAGTGCTCGGTCCTACAGAGCGCTAACTAAGGTAACCTTTATGATATTCTCATCCGTAATTCTATGTGCATTCCATACTAATGTTAACACGAACCAAAATTGTTCTGGATCTTCACTTCCTTCTCCTTTGAATACCAGTAGCTAGATCATGCTCGTCATTGTCAACCTTGTCAATGTACTCTGAATTGCTACTACTCCTGGTCCCTTTGATCCTTCAATTCCTTCTCTATAGAGTCCCTGTGTTCCACATCAGACACCCTTTAGGCAGATCCTGATCTCGGTAACAGAACCATTTGTTGGCTTATATGGGTCTGACCCAGGTTTGGAAGAATTATTTAGCCAAACAAACCCCGCAGCTACCAGCCTTTTCGGCAATAGCCCGCGGAGCGCGGATTGAGGTCTCACCCGAGGTAGTAGGGGAGGGTGCTGGAACTAGGTTTCTGCACCCTTGGGATGTCTTGATGTGGTCTGAAGGCCTTGCACACCGTCCTGCATCCTCTCGCTGCTCTTCTTCCGCATAGACCTAAAACAGGGCTACTTCTCAAAACTAATCATTGACTGGTTTATTATAGATCAGATCTACTTAAAAGGGTCTTTAAGCAAACATTTAATTAAGATAAACGGTGCGCGGTTTTAACAGAGATACAGATTTACATTAATGTGCATAAAGAATCAATAGCAATACCAATCATAAATTAACCAGATCTACAATAGCTCAGATTAGCACAATGTTTCAAAATCAACTTTTCTTTATTTCCACTTTATCACCGATACATCCAGATCTACCCTACGCACTCAGCTGTAGGGGTCCACGCACACAGCGGCGAACTCTACTAGGCCTCTGCGCACATAGCTGTAGAGCCTCTATCCACTACCCAATACCCTCGACTCGGACTTACAAAAGCTCCAAAACTTCTTCTTAAAAACCCATTACATAACAGATCTAAGATTACATACCAAAAAGCTACTTTCTACCGATAGAGCCTCACTCTATTTATACCTTCCTAGGGTCCGTGGACCGACTTACTTCCTATTATTCTATATTATTTCTTGGGTGGACAACACTTTGACTCGACCTTTTACATTTCGTGCTCTGCATATTTCAGAGTTTTACAATATTTTTATCCTACTTATAGGCTCTTAGCCCCAAAACTGTTATGTGGAACCTCCGCTACCCAACAAGAGGTCATCCATGGCCGTTGTGGAGGTCGATTTGCCTCTAGTGGTTCAAACCTAGGCGCACGGTGCCACCAAATGATTGGCTACTTTACTGCCTCATCCTACATAGCTTTTGGTATTTCACATACTCCATTGATGCCCAGATCGGTGCGTTGGAGAGCGGTGTTGGTGTGATCAACAGTTTTAGATATCCTTGCAGTTCTTTGGTCTCCATGTTTGAGTATCCGACTCGCTGACTCTGTTGAGAAAACCCAAGCGCAAAATCCATCGTGTAACAACCCGTAGGTGCTTTGTAGGCCTTTGTCTGGTGCAGAGCTTACCTAATACATGAGTTCGATTGAAAAATCAGGGCCTTTGCCGTTCTTGGTCTATTTTGGGGATTCACTGAGGTCTTTTAGTCGTTTCCAAAGAGAGACTCGGAGGAGCAAGCCTCTCCCATCCGCCAAGATAGCCGGGACCGACCTTTGGCCATATGCAAGGTTGCCAAGGGTTGTTGTGTCGCGATCTACCAGTGTGGTGGCGACCTGCTCGGTGTTTGAAGGCTGACAAACCCTAGCAACACACACCATCCTTTACCTCTTTTCGTACCTGTATCATTTTCTTTTTCACTACTATTACAACTTCACTAGGCTTCTAGTTGTTCAAAATATTGGGTCGAAAACCAAATCTCTATTTCGCAATGATATATAATAGCCATTGAATTGCACCAATCGTGAGCACCATATATATGTCATCGAATAGAACCAACAACTCAATGCCAAGTCAACACATCAAGTGCCAAGCCAAGAGGCATTATAGTATGCACAACATGTCGATATATATATAAAATCTTAGTCTAAACAAGCCATAATTTCACCCGGAAAACACTAGAAATTATAGATTTTGGGTGCTCAGGGGTTCTTGATGGTGTTGAATCCATTTCCACCATCAAAAAAATGATTTAAACACTACAACAATTAGATTTAAACACACACACACACCCACACACACAATAGAGTGTTCTACACATTCTTTAATGTGTGTAAACTTACAACTTTATGTAATTGCTAAAATCAATTAACTATATTATCACTAAACTCAATAAGATTATGTATGTTATTGTTTGTTAAGTTGTGTGAATCCTGAGATGACCACACTCTTAACCTTTGACTTGAGAAACCGTGGCCCAAGAGCATCTAAGTCGTCAAAATCACCCGCAAAATCACCCAAGGATCACACCTGGCCTAGGCCACACTAACCATTAACATGGCTAGATTTTTACCCATGAAGTTTTGAACTGGTGACCTTCACATCATAGAGTGCCTAAGCAATACGCCTCATCACCATCTATTATATGCCCCGTGGCCCAATAAATG
>APFE030921058.1:0-22136 GCA_000404065.3 Pinus taeda
GGTATGAAACAAAACTTTTAGGGGTTTAGGAGCACTAGTTTATCGACATATAAGATTGGGGTTGAAGTGCCCAAATATGTCTATAACACACACCCAACACTGTTGAGGCTTTCAACAAGATTTTGGAAAACACACTGATGAAGATTTGTAATGCGCAACGAAATGATTGGGATGTGCACGTACCTGCAGTACTATGGGCGTATAGGACTACTTGCAAGAAGCTCATAGGATAAACACCATTCAGATTAGTCTATCGTGTAGAAGTTGTAATGCCAATGGAATATATTATTCCTACTCTATGCATAATAGCTCTCACAAGTATGGTAGATCGTGAAGCCTTGGAGGAATAAATCGTGCAGTTGATGGAGCTTGAAGAAGACTGATTCTTGGCAGGATTCCATCAGCAGGTACAGAAGGAATGTGAAAAAGAATGGCACGATCGCGACATCAAGCTTTGCATGTTCAAGGTAATGATCTGGTCTTGTTATATGATAGTAAGTTCACTAAATTTCTGGGTAAATTTCGGATGCATTTGTTGGGGCCATATATTATCAAAGAAATTACAGATGGAGAAGTAGTTTAGCTCATGAAGCTGAATGGAGAAAATTTTATGGGAAAATTAAATGGGAGCCTATTGAAGCTATATACAGGGGATCTTGTGCAATCACTATATGGCGGTAGGAAAGTCTTAGTTCTCCAGGAAGTTGCAAGGGAGCGTGGGACTATAAACTACACTATCCGGTTTGGAAGACTACGCAATAGGCAGGTTGCGCAGAAAATAGTGAATTTGCAACATGTGAATTTGTGTGCATGAGGTTGCACCATGGAGAAAGGTGTTGTTCAACACAACAGGAAAGGGAAAATTAGAAAATTATTTGGTGGTGTGCGTGAAGCCAAATATGAAGTTAACCAAGTTCAATTTGAACTCAACAAGAAAATCACCGAACTACAATTGAAGTTGTAGCCCAAGACTCCGTCGGAGGTCCGGGAGCCACAATCAAGGTAGGAATGGCCACTCTTGATGCCACCGTTATAGACTGCACAACCTTATTTGTGTAAGAAATGGAGTTGGTGACAAATCTGTAGGAAGATCCAAACCCTGTAGACACTAAGTACAAAGGTTAGGGAGTTGCAGAGGCGGTATGACAAAGTCAGGGCAAAGATGTGTTCGATTGCACCACCGCAGTGCCTAGCTAAATTATAGGAAGGCAAGCAGCTCCTCGCATAGGTGGAAGAAGCACAAAATAAGGAGGCCTTGCTTAAGGCCAGGTTGCAGCAATGGTTGGAAGAGGCTTATAAATTCACGAAAACCATCTAGGACGAGGTTAAATTCTTGCAATAGACGCAATAGACAATGAGGCTAGCCGCAAAAGGACCAGCTACAAAAAAATTAATCGAGGAGGTCAAGAAGGAAGCCACATAGTGCGTTGTCAAGGTTAAAATAATTCAGGTGGAGCTGGGGGATATTTGCAGCAAGATCGCGTTGCCAGCTAGGTGACCCAAGGGTGAGTCACGATCTTTGTGTTGGGGGCTTGTTGGGATGAGGTCCCCTAGATCAGTTGTGTAGTTAAAATAAACTATGTTTTGATATACTCTTATAAATAATGTAAAGTCTCCGTGATTTGTGGATGCCGAGAGCGTATATGATTAGGAGTCAAAGGGGTTTTAGCCCCTTGTTTATGTAAATTTGAGTCGGTTTTGAGATCCACCCATGGTCCACAGACCATGGGATTGTATGAAATGGATTAAAAATAGGTGTGTCTTAGAGATTCTAAGGCAAGTCTATCGGGATAAAAGATGGAGCCTTAGAAGTGATAGCATAGAGAAGTGGGTCAGATAGGAGAGTAAGGCTCTGCAGATGAGTGCACAAAAGCATAGGTAGAGTCTGCAGCTGAGTGCGCGGACCCCTACAGATGAGTGCACATGGTATTTTTCATTTTGTAATGCTGAATTGAAGATAAATAAAGAAAGTTACTGAATAAATACTATGTATATATGTTTATCTTTGTTTATTTATGTTTATGATATATGATGTGGATGAATAATGTGCTTATGAAATATTGATCTAATGATGTGAAACTCTCTTGAATAAGTCTTAATAGATGTACACAATCAATATTAAGTACTTTCGTGAAGATTGTGATGAATTCTATTATGTTTACTAATTAACTTAAGTAGATTTGCACGAACCCTCATCTAGGATGGTTCTCTAATGAGTGTAAGTGAATAAATAAAATTTTAAGGGTACACAAAGGCTGATCATATACCTTTATGAAGGTTTGAAGTCTGTTTTAGTAGAGTTGCAACATCGAGCCCTAAGGGTTTATTTATTTGTGCGAATGAAGATCTGGGGTGATAAAAGACATCACACTCGTCTCTGGATGCAGAAACTTGGTCCTTGCATCCTCCCATACTGCTTCGAGTGAGGCTGTAGCCTACGCTACTAACTCTGAACCTGGGATTTGTTGGTTGGTGCAACTATCTTTGAACTTGGGTCAGGACCCCCTAAGGCAACAATATTCCAAAGATTGATATGAGGAATTTTGATGGAAAGGATATGGTAACATATATACTACAAATGGAGCAATTTTTGATCTACACGATGTGCAACGTACACAAAAGGTACACATTGCATCTTTATATTTAGAGCCCAATCAGCTTGTGTGGTATCAATGGCTTTGTTGTAATAAATCACCTGTCACTTGGACAATTTTTACAAAGGAATTGATAGAAAATTATTAATATACAAAGATAAATACCTTCTTTACCCAATTGATAAATCTCAAACAAAAGGGTTAAGTGGCAAAGCACATTGAGGACCTCCAAAGATTGAATATCATAGTAACTAATATTCCAGAAGAACATCTGAATGATGTCTTCATAGGGACTTTAAAGGATAACATCCAACATGAGGTTCACGTTTAGGAACCTAAGTCATTGGAGAATGCATTCAAGGTGGCAAGAAAAGTTGAAAGAAATATTATGGAAACAAGGAGGTCTACCACTCACAACTATAAATATGGAAGTTTTGTCGCTCCTAGCCTCACACATTCTACAAGGTTGACACTACAACAATTGGAGGAAAAAAGATAAAAATGGCTTTGTTATAGTTGTGATAGAAAATACACTAAAGGTCATAAGTGTGGTGAGAATAAATTATTTTACATAGATTGCGAAGAGGAGAAATAAAATTAAAAAGAAATATCAAAAGAAGAAGATATACACATGAACCAACCATAGGGGTTGAAAAATAAGAAATAAATCTGATCATATCTTGTTTAAATGCATTGACGAGAATCACCACTCCTCAAACTATCAATATAAATGGATATATCAAGCAGAAAAGTGTAATAGTGTTGATTTATTCAAGTAGTACACATAATTTTATTCATTGTAAGATATCCAAGGATTTGAATTGCTTTCTATATCCAACATCAACTGATGATTGCAGATGGAGGAACTATAAATTGCTGAGGGAAGTGCCATAATATCAATCTAACCATGGGAGAAAATGTATTGAATAGTACAATGCTTGTCATTCCAATGGGTGGTGCTAACATTGTATTAGGAGTCCAATGGTTACAATCTTTGGGGATGATCGTTTTTAATTTTCAAGAGATTTTCTTGAAATTATTTTTGAGAAAGAAAGGAAATTGAATTAAGGGTATTGCAGGGAAACCTAAGAAGGTAATAAACTCTAATGACATGACAAATCTTTTGATGAAGGAACAACATGGGCTAATTGCACAATTATTCTCACTGTATGATTAAACATTTAAGCTAATCATTTCTCAAGATCTCCAAATAGTCATTGACAATCATTCCAAGGTATTTGAGACTCGTAAAGGTCTCCCAGCTATTCATAATCATGATCATGTTATTCAATTGATTCTAGGAAATGTTCCTCAAAACATCAGACCTTGCAGATATCTAGTTATAGAAATTCTAGAGGAAAATATAATTCAACCTAGCAAATGTTCTTTCTCTTGTCCAATAGTATTGGTGCAAAAGAAGGATGGATCATTGCATAAGTTTCTAGTTTATAGAGAGGTCAACAAGCTCACTATTAAAGATAAATTTTCCAAATTTCTTGTTATTGATGAATTGTTGAATTAACTACATGGAACAATTTAATTCACAAAGTTGGATCTTCATTTAGAATATTATTAAATTAGAATGAAGACATAAGACATTTTGAAAACAAAATTTAGAAGACATAAGATATTTTGACCTTACTAATGCACCTTCCACATTTCAAGGTTTGATGAATTCCACTTTCAAACCCTTCCTTAGAAAATTGTTGTTAGTATTTTTTGATGATATACTAATTTATAGAAAGTCTTTGAAAGATTATGTTCAACATGTTGTCAGGGTGCTCGAACTATTAGAGGAGAAACAATTTTATGTAAAACCCTCCAAATCTTTCTTCGAGGTAGAAGAAGTGGAATATTTGGGTGTTAAGGTAGACCATAACAAAATTAGAGCTGCAAAGGAATGGAAAATCCCCACAACCCTAAGGCATCTTCGAGGATTTCTCAGGTTGACAGGGTATTATCACAAGTTTGTTAGGAATTGTGGTAAAATAGCAATACCTCTAAAAACAATACTGAAGAAAGATGCATTTATTTGGACTCTAAAAACAACTAAGGCCTTTAACATCTTAAAGAGGAAATGTGTCGAGCTCTACTCTTAGCTACAACAGACTTCACAAAAGCCTTTATTGTGGAATGTGATGCCTTATGAAATGGCATTGGTGTTGATTTAATACAAGAAGGAAGAATTGCTTTTGAAATTCATCCAATCAAGGGGAATAATTTGCAAAAACCTATTTATGAGAAGGAAATGTTGAAAATACTACATGCCCTGAAGCAATTGTTCCCTTATCCAATGGGAAGACACTTGAAGGTAAAAGGAAATCATGATAGTCTAAAATAGTTATTGGAAAATATTATCTTATGAAGAGTAGTAAAAATGGGTTACAAAGATGTTGGGTTATGACTTTGAAATAATATACAAAAAAGGGAAGAAAAATGTTGTTGTGGATGCACTCTCAAGAAAGGATAAGGATGTGGAGGAATTGCTCTGTGATATTTCTATTATCCAACTTGACTAGATAATTGAAGCAAGGGATGAATGGAATAATGATGAAGAGGTGTGGACACTCATTCAAAAGTTGTAGAAATATCCCAGTGTATATGACACATTTATTTGGAAAAATGATTCACTGTGGTACAAAGATCACTTATATATATGTGAGAACTCCCAACTCAAACAAAAGGTTCTTTTGGAATTGCACACCTCTCCTATAAGAGGGCATTCAATATTTTTTAAAACTAACCACAGGGTCAAGATGATTTTTCTTGGGATGGCCTTAAATATGATATTCAAAATTTTGTGGTAGAATGTTTGACTTGCAAACAAAATAAAATTGAGACAATTAAGACCCAAAGAATTTTACAACCACTATCCATTTCAAGTCAGCATTGGGAGGAGTTCTCAACGGATTTTATCATAGGTGTACCCAAGTGCGAAGGAAAGAGTGTTATCATGATAGCAGTTCATAAAATTACCAAGTATGGACACTTTTGTGCACTATCTCTTCCTTTCAAAGCTAGTACAACCACTATTGCATTTGTGGAATAGTAAACCCAAAGACTATTGCAAGTGATAGAGATCCCATTTTCATTAACATTTTTGGACAAAATTATTTTCTTTTCTTGGTACTTAATTAGCTCATAGCTCGTCTTATCATCCTCAATATGATGGGAAAACTAAGATAGTGGAATTTTTTTTTGAAATATACCTTCATTGCTTTGTATCTAAAAAACAAACACAATGGCTCAAGTAGTTCCCTCTAGCAGAATGGTGGTATAAAACTTCATTCCATACCTCAACAAAAATGACCCCATTTATGGTGCTTTATGGATATAATCCACCGTCAATAACATCGCATTTAAGAGATAATTTTAAGATTCAAGTAGTGGAATATCACCTTGAGCATCAAAAAAATGTTCTCCAACTCTTAAATAATAACTTGACTTTGTCGCAGAATCAAATGAAACAATATTCAGATCAACATTGCAATCAAAGACTTTTGGGCATGGGCGATTAAGTATTTTTACGGATAAAACCATACAGACAAATGTACCTCAAGCAAGCGAAGAAGGATAATAAATTATCACCCACATACTATGGCTCTTACAAGATGTTTCAAAATATTGGTACTATGACATACAAATTGGAGTTGCCTATATCTTTGTGAGTACACCCAGTTTTCCATGTTTCATGCTTAAAAAAGGTTATTGGTGACAAGCTCCCAATTCAAACTACATTTCCAAAACTTAGTGAGGAAGGAGAAATAATATTGGAGCCAAAGGAAATAAAGGAAACAATAATTCGACAGCTATGAAATCAATCAATTTTATAATATCTCATTAAGTGGAAGAACTTACCTGCTAAATATTCCACATGGGAGGATGAGTATTTTACACAGAAGCATCTAGAAATACTCAAGCATTGAGGACAACATTTTTTTGAATGGGAGGGGTATGTTAGGTCCTTATAATACTAGTTTAGCCCCCATATTGTTATTGTTTTGTCCTAGAGAAGGCCACTATTGTTATTATTGTGCCCTTATATAATTATTTTTATGTAGGCCCTAATTATTTTTTGAACCTTTAGACTCTTATATATACCAAGTAGTCCTTGTCATTTGCATGATCCAAGAATTGTTCATTTATTTGATGCAAAAGAAGGCTCCCCCCTTGAAGTGGCTTATTATCAAGTCGTTGATCTATATTATCTTATGTTTTTGTGTTATTTTGATTTGAATACATAACACTACCAAGGTTTAAGTTGAGGTGGGAACACATCATCTAGGGCTCCAAATCTTTTTGATCATAACTTTTGTGAACTTTTACTCTTCTCTTCTTTCTTGATATTCATGTATTTTGCTTATATGCATCACCAATAAATCTATGGAGAGTATATTATATGAACTAACTAAAGAGGAATATCCTTATTATATAAGGTTAAAAAATGTGTAATAGGAGGTTGAAAAAACTCTCATTTCTAGTGAAATTTTCAAAGGCCAAAGGTCCATCAAAAGACACACTACAGTCTCTACAAATTTTAATGTATTTTTCTTGAAAAGTGACCTAAATGAGGCCCTGCATAGCTTCCATTGAGGTTTTCTTATTATAATATGATATTTACATTACAATGTTCAATAATGATATGCATACTCTTATTATAATATGATCTTTACATTATAATGTTCAACAATGATATGCATACCCCATTGAGATCTTGAGGATTGATTAGAGCTCACATTGTTCTTTTTTAGGTTTCTCTATGATGTTGACATATAACCATAACTTAGGTATAATAGGGAGGTGGGGGCTAAGTTAATTTGCATGTCATGCTATGTTTTTGGAGTACAGTTGAGGTTTACTGGTAATGAATTGAATAATGTGTGTTTTTTTTACCCTTCTATTATGTGATTTAAAATGCAATAAGGTTCGATTGAGTAATTTTGATGTTAGGATGTGTTGTTGCTTCATATGATACATAAAATGAAATGGTTAATAGAGTATTAAGGACAAAGTGGAGCATTAATAAAGGAATAGGCAGTATGGATGGAAGGAATATCTAAAGTAACACAACATACTACAATTACAAAGAGTCCAAGTGTTGATGATAGTAGCATCAAATAGGTGTTTTTGCATAGGTCTATGTTTCTATACATGTGGAAGTTGTCCAAGGGCCTTTAGCCTTAGTAAATTACTTTAAGTAAAAGATTTATTAAAATAATTTCATTTTATAAGAAAAAGTGAGTTATTCGAATGAAATGATAAAGTTACTTTAATTAATGAATTAGATGAATCTCAACTATCGATCTCAAGCAAAGTTGAGATCTAATCTCAACGATCAATCATTTAGGAGATTATGGTTTTAGATTTTCTCGATAACTCAAGCTTATAAAAGTAAGGCTGGATGAAGGGAGAAGATACATCAAGTGAGCACAAAATAATGAGATAGTGAATATCCCAGTGATTGTGTGGAAAAGGACATTCATCCAAATGGGAAAATTTCAAATGAAGAGAGTAAGGGATAGGAAAAGAGAAAGATATAGTAGGTAGCCAGATCAAAGGGAATAGTTTAATTGATCCGTAATAGATCTAATTTCATATAATGTGCATATTTGGTTTGTAGAAGATATATAACATCCATGAACTTCACACATGCACAAGTAGGGTTAGGAAGAGGCTTGGTGTTGGGCGCAGGATCCCCTAAGGAAAGTTTTGGGGCTTAAAGCCCAGATTTTGACCAAATCCGATGTAAAGACTCTGCATTTTGTGGGTGCCGAGCGCAAATATTGTAAATAAGTCATAGGGTTGTCCACCCTAATTTTTTTAATGTAACGTCAGCTTTAGAAATCTACCCATGGTCCGCAGACCATGGGATTTATAAATAGAGCGAGGCTCTAAGTTGTAAATAAGCGGAAAATCAATGGAGAAAATAGGAGAATTTAGTCTTATCTAAGTGTAGATTCGCGTCTTTAGGTCGTAAAGTAAGAGAAGGCTCTACAACTGAGTGTACATAGGCCTAGTTGTCCGCACCTGAGTGTGCGGACCCCTACAATTGAGTGTGCAGGGCGAGTTGAGTCTGTAACGTCTGGAAAAGTAATAAAGATAAGTTTTACATCATTTATGTGTATCTTTTTCCTGTTTTGTGCATTGAATGTATTAGATATAAATTGCATTTATATTGTTTATATGATGCATGAACTTATATGAATGTGTTGATAAAGTGAATATAAGATTAAGTATCTGTTTACGCGAAGATTACTAATTGTTATGAGAAGATAAGTAAGATCTACGTATAACTTGGGGAAGTAGTGTAGATCGCTAATAGAGCAATGCGAAATTGCCTCAACCCCTGATTAGGGTTGCACGAAGGAGATTATAATAGATCGCGAAGGTCTCGCAGGTTAGGACAATGCGTGAAATTATCTACATGAAGGTATTCACAGTTGGACTAAACTAACCCCTCAGAAATCTCAAGGGTGCGGAAACTTGGTTCCAACATCCCCCCATACTGCTTTGGTTGAGACCTCAGTCTGCGCTCTACGGGTTGTCGAAAGGGTGAGTAATACAGGGATTTGTTTGGCTAATTAACTCTAAACCTTGGTCAGGCCTCCTCAAGCCAACAAATGGTTTTGTTGCGAGGATCGAAATCTGCATAGAGATGTCTAATGTCATATCATTGGAATCCAACTATGAAGGAAATTGAAGGTTGGTTGGACAGGAGAATTCACGAGTTCGCGGCGTAGGAGAATAGGAATTTGCAACTATCAAAGGAAGATTAGTTAGGTTACCACTTGTACACAGAGATCCACGAAATATTTTTTTCATCTTTCCCTACTAAGTTGTACGAGCAGATCGTGAAGTTAGCAGATAGCCAAGGAAAGTGGAAACTCAACAATCCTATTGTTTGGACCCCAGAGTTGGTGCATAGATTAGAAGCATCAGAGGATAAGATCATGTGTGTTGTTGATCACTGGCTCGATTGAATTATAAGAGAATTAATTATTGAGTTCACAGTAGATACTTCAGTGAGCTATAGCAAGACATAGCGATGCTTTCTCAAAGGACCACGAGGTAAGTACATAAAGTATCTAAATCCTTGGGTTAAAATGCTATTGTGTGAAAAGAGGGTTATGCAATTACCTTGATGTCCAGAGCTACGTGAAGTGGAAAAAACTACAAAAATGAAGGATGTAAGGGACTAGAGAATAGCCCTTTGATTTCACCTCCGTGAGGGGATGAGGAAGAGCTCACAAAGGTCTCGTCAAAAAGTGTGATCCATTAGATAAGGTAGATAATTCCGTGCATACCACCCCCACCCACACCACCACCAGTTTCACCACCTTCACCTCCATCTTCACCCATACCACCTTCGCCACCATCACAAGTCAATATGGAAAGCATGATAAAGTTGCCTGTGTTCAAAGGAGTAGGAAATGAAGATCTAGACCAATTTTGGTTTGTGGTAAGAGCTATATAGGAAGCACAGGGAGTTACAGATGATAATATAAAGAAAGCAACGATGGTCAGCACTCTGCAGGATCGCGCACTGACCTAGTATACTAAGCATTCTAATGACAATCCGAATGCGAGAATCGTGGATATAAAAATTGCGCTAAATAGAGAATTTAGCAGGCCGAAGTTAGAAGTGTAGTCGATCATTGGATTCAAAGAGATCATGATGCTACCAGGCAAGACTCCTTGGGAGCTGGATCAGAGACTGATGTGTATGATTCACAAAGTTAATATGACTTTCATAGATGGAAAGCACTGCAAATGGTTTGTAGCATCGCTAATGACGCATTTGAGGAATGCACTGTCACAATAGAGGTTAACAACTCAGGCAGAGGCCTTGGAGATTGTGATGAGGCTGCATGAAACCCTGATGCAGGACCCTAACTTGGGAGTTCAATAAATCCACGTGCAGTTGAAAAACTTATGCCTTGAGATGCAGAGTCTGAAACTGGATAGGACAACTCGACCAAAAGTGCGCAAATAGGTGTGGTGGATAAAATGCAAGGGTCAGGGTCATGATAAGGACCACTATCTTATGTTTGAAAATTACCTCATGGGAGGAGGATCAATGCCATTAAGGCCAGAAGCATAAGCAAGACCTAGCATGGTACCTGCTTTGTGGTACACTATTTGTCAAATAGGAGGAAAGCATGCTATGGACAACTGCCATTTGTTACAAAAGTACACACAGAATTCGCGACAATTGTTCGGTAATTTTTGTAGATCGGTTGGACACGATGAGTGCACTTGTAGAAGCTATGGGCTGATGATCGATAGAACTCCCACCTATAGAGTTTAGGCCGAAATGCAGCCCCTAGATGAGAACGTAGGAGTGGCATGAACCACATTTTAGGGGCGTGGACGAGGCTAAGGTGGAGGAGGACCTGGAAGAGGTCGCGGACAGCTGATATGCTACAATTGCGGAGGACCAGGACATTATGCCCATGATTGTATGAATCCAACGCGTCTGTCATGTCTGTATTATACGTTGTTTGATCATGAGATCGAAGATTCTCTTACACTGATAGCAAGGATACATGACAAGGGAGCGCTACTGCCTCCCCTGACTCAGAACTTGTAACTGATGATGTTTGAGCCGCGCGAGGAAGATCCAAATGTGAACATTGTGCTTTGAAGTGGAATTGCAATGAGAGATGATAAAGACAAACAACCTGAAGATAATACTTGGGTTCACAAGGCTTCGACGAAATAATCTAGTTTGATTTGGAGCGTGCTAAGGAAACCTTCATGGAAGCTAACAAGAGCTTTGCTGATGCTTCCACTTCAGAAAGCAAAGATAGACTAGAGCTAGAAATGGAGCCATCTATGCTTACAACATTCCTAGAAACATGCATGAAGCTACTGAGTGATAGTAAGGTTGTAAAATGATTGCAGGAACTCATCAACAGATGTGCTAGGACTGCGCCAAAGAACCTCGTGTAGTTAGGAAGGTTGGAAAGCATGCGACAAGGACGAGAAGAGAAATGAGGCTAACCATATAGATTGGAGAATATGAGATGGACCAAGTAATTTTGGATTTAGGATCAGACGCGAACATTCTATCGAAGAAGACATTGGAGTGCATGGGGAGGGCTATGCTTCAATGGTCTCCTATTCAGTTGTGAATGGAAAATCAGTAGAAGATAATACCCATGGGACAATTGTAGGGAATCACCGTGGATATTGAGGGAGCGAGCACGCTAGCAGAATTTGAAGTGATAGAGATTGTTGATGATAGAAATCCCTACCCCGCGCTCTTAGGAATTGATTGGGCCACTAACATGAACGGGGTGATTAATCTGAAGAAGCGCAAGATGATTTTTGAGAAGAAGTATCTACGTGTAGTTATACCCTTAGATCCTGTGGAAGGATCGTGCTATACGGAGATGGTGTGCGACTATGAAAGTGACAATGATTTGGACTGTATCTACAAAATCACCGCATGAGAGCAAGACTGGGCAAATCCTACCATGGATGGACGGATCTCATGGGAGTGCAAAAGCTCTTGTCCATCAATTCTGATGAGGAGATAGAGCGATGGAAGAACCGGTTACACGAGGTAACGATGCTGAATTGTAATATGATGACAAGATTGTTGCGTTGCGTATCGAAAAAGGGAGGGACCTTCCGACTTATGATGGATTAGGTGATGTAGATTCTTTCTTGGAAAGATTCAAAAGGGAAGGGCTGCAAAAGCAACATTTCCAGGCCTTGAATTACGCACTGTGTGCTATGCCCATGAGGTGGTGGGATATACAGAAAGGAAGCTTTGAAGACTGGCGCGCTTGTAGGAGAATGATGCACACATGGTTTGGGAAGCCAATAGTGTGATTGGAAAATAAATACAATGGACGAGATGGTCCACGTGCGCATCTATCTAGGGGGGTAGAGGCATATGGTAAGCAACCTGTGTGGATACACATGAATTGCACGTTGGGAAATAAGGTCAATAAGCATGTGTTGCTGGGGAAAATGCACGAACGATTCCTCAAGTTAGAATGACAAACTGTGGAGAGAAGGAGTGTGCAGAGGGTTATCCACACAGAAGCATTTAACGAGGTGTGCGGAGTGCTGAACAAGGTATATAATGCGAAGTGAAGTGATTGGGACCCGTGCATACCAACAATTTTATGGGCTTATAGGGTGATGTGCAAGAAACTGACGGAACAGATGCCTTCTAAGATGGCCTATGGAGCGAACATTGAAATGCTGATGGAGTCTATCATGGCTAGTTCACACATAGCTACACTTGTGGATATGATGGATCGTGGAGCCTTGGAAGAAGGAATCGCACAGTTGGAAGAACTCAAAGAATAATGCTTGGGACCTGATGAGGAGATTCAACAGGTTGATATTAGGCTCCAAGCACTCATGAATGAAAGAGTTCAGTTGAGGGAGAAAAGTGCCATCATGGAAGAAGAAGTCAAGAAGCTTGAGGAAGAAATAAAGAAGGACTTTCTTGATAAGAAAGCTATGGCGATAAAACATGGTGCGCATGATTATGTTGGCAAATTTAGGAGCTACCACTGAGAATTGATTAATGTGATGCCTAGGATCGGGTCACATGTTACTAAAGGGATCACCGATGGTGGTGCGATTCATATGGTAAAGTGCACAATGCAGTTGGTAAAGTTAAATGGAGAACCTTTCCCAGGAAGAGTGAATGACAATCGGTTGAAGCCATACATAGGTAGCCGAACTATCTAACTAGCCCACTGAAGCATAGTCTTAGTGCTCCAGGTAGCTGAAAGGAGGTGTGGGACTATAAATAGATGTAGGGAATGCAAGAGAAAATGCAGGGAAGCAGCTCAACAGTCTCTGAACAACACGTCCAAGAGATATAGCAGGAAGCTGCTGAGTGTGCTACCAACCTTGCAGCAGTTCCAGCAGAGTTGGGAGGTCTCCGTGCAAAGATCTCCTCACTGATAGAGTGACTTAAGCGTGAATCATGATGTTTGTGTTGGGGGCCTGTTGGGTGCAGGATCCCCCAAGGCAAGTTTTGGGGCTTAAAGCCTAGATTTTGAGCAAATCCAATGTAAAGACTCTGCATTTTGTGGGCGCAAAGCGCGAAGATTGTAAATAAGTCATAGGGTTGTCCGCCTTCATTTTTTTAATGTAATGTCGGCTTTAGAAATCTACGCATGGTCTACAGACCATGGGATTGTATAAATAAAGCGAGGTTCTATGTTGTAAATAAGCAGAGAACCAATGGAGAAAATAGGTGAATTGAGTCTTATCTAAGTGTAGAGTCAATTCTTTGGGTCGTAGAGTAGGAGAAGGCTCTGCAGCTGAGTGTGTAGAGGCCTAGTAGTCTGTAGCTGAGTGTGCAGACCCCTACAGTGGAGTGTGCAGGGGGAGTCAAGTCTGTAACCTTTGGAGAAGTAATAAAGAGAAGTTGTACATCATTTATGTATATCTTTTTCCTATTTTGTGCATTGAATGTATTAGATATAAATTGCATTTCTATTATTTATATGATGCGTGAACTTATATGAATGCGTTGATAAAGTGAATATAAGATTAAGTATCTATTTACGTGAAGATAACTAACTGTTATAAGAAGATAAGTAATATTTGCAGTATAACTTGGGGAAGTAGCACAGATCGCTGATAAAGCAGTGTGAAATCATCTCAGCCCCTGATTAGGGCTGCGCAAAGGTGATTATAACAGATCACGAAGGTATCGCAGGTCGAGACAACACACGAAGTGACCTGCGCTAAGGTATTCAAAGTTGGACTAAACCGATCCCTTAGACATCTCAAGGGTGTGGAAACTTGGTTCCAGCATCCCCCTATACTACTTCAGGTGATACCTTAGTCCACGCTCCACGGGCTATTGCTGAAAGGGACAGTAGTACAGGGATTTTTTTAGCTAATTAGCTCCGAACTTGGGTCAAGCCCCCTCAATCCAACACTTGGGTAGGATTCTAAGAGTTATAGGAAAGTTTGCAAGAGTGACAAGCAATGCAATATGGTCCATATAAGCTACACCTACCATGGGAAGCTACTATACAAGCTACAAACTATCACACACATGTGGGTATAGTTTCAAAAACTAAGAAAGAAATGCTTTTTTGGTTTCTGCATTTCTTTAATTTGTTGACGTTTCAAGTCTAGACCAAGACCCATCATCAGGACTGATTTACAAAGAAGAGAAACAATAGCAATAAATATGGTTATGGTTGTGTTGGATGTCTAGTTGGTAAGCCGACCATCTAAATTATTTGAATTTAAATTCATTCTTATTATTTTAATTTTGTATTAATATTCTTATAATTTTTAATTTATTTTAATGATATGTTACAAACCATTCATTATTGATTGTGTTTCTTTCTTTATAACTCAAAGATTCTTTGAATTTTATTTTATTTTACATGAATATAATTATTTTAGTTTTTAATTAATTGCTTAAATTAAATGCTATTGGTTTTGGTTTTTCAATTAAGTATATATCCTTTGATAAATTACCTAATTTATGTTAATTTTAATTGAGTCTATATTAATCTATGTTTTTTAAGTGAGGGATGTTTATTGTTTTTCTTTTAATTGTTTTTGTTTTAGTGAAATGTTTATGTAATAAGTTTTTATTTTATTTTTCTAAAATTTAAGATTAAAACAAATTAATAATAATAATTTTGTATATTTAATTAATTTTAAAAGTTTAGTTTTTAGGAGATTAATGTATTATTAATGTTGCATTTCTAAACTTATATGTGTTTATGTTAATGGATTATTGTTAATGAATTATAAATAGAATCTTGATATTTCTTATGAAGTCTAGTTTTTATATTGAAACACACTTTTTCTTTTTATAATTCTTCATGCCATTTTTATGGTTAGGAGAGGAGCTGATTTGATCTATATAGGAGTGGGTAAGATGAAGAGAGGTAGGGGGATGTGAAAGGGAGGGTATTTTTAATCAATGGGGGTGATAAGTGAGGTCTAGTTCTTACTAATTTCCAAGCCTCTATCCCTATTGAGGTTATGTAGATGTTTTATGATCTCAAGAGCTTCATGGAATTTTCGCTTGAAATGGTGTTTTTCATTAGCAATGACTTTTGTGTCTTCAGGGCATATATGGTAGTTTGTCTTACCTACATGTTCAGCCAAAGCTGAGGAACAAGTTCTTTCCTTACTGATATCTGCACTATGTTCTTTGAGCCCGATCTTGACTGACCTGCCCGTTTCCCCAATATAGTGTTCTCCATAGGAACAGTTGATAATATAAACACCTTTCTATTGGAGTTGCTCTTGGTTGTCCTTGACCGATTTCATTCTTTGTTTAATATTTGTCAAGGGTTTGAATGAGGTTTTGATATCCTTTTTTTTGAGAATTTTGGCTAGATTGTCAGTTACACCATGAATATATGGAAGGTAGGCATTAGTGGTCGGGGGGTTATTAGTTTTGTCTTTATTGTTTCCAGATGTGGATTTTTGAATGGCTTTGAAGATGTCTTTATTATTGTATCCTAGGTTGGAAAATGCTATTCTTAACTAGGTGATATCTTCCTCGGTGTGGCTCTCATATGATATTCTACATGCTCTAGTGAAGAGGGTTTGAAGAACACACATTTTTTGAGCTGGGTGGTGGTGTGAATCACCATGGAGATAATTATCAGTATGCGCCCTTTTCTGAACACTTTTTGACCTATGGAGCCATCCTTGTTTCTAATGAGGAGGATGTCCAGCAAAGGGATGCAATTATTCTCTTCAATCTCCATTGTAAACTTGATGTCATCAAAAATGTTATTGAGATGGTTTAAAAAGTTTTTAAGTTCATCATCCCCAGGAGGTCAATCGACGCTGGTGTCGTTCACAAACCTGATCCAAAACTTAGGTTTTAATGGGTAGGTGTCAAGAGCCTTCTTTTCAAAATTTTCCATGAAGAGATTGGCTACAATAGGTGAAATAGGTGATCCCATAGCCACTCCTGAAGTTTGATCAAAGATTTCCCCTTGGAAGGTGAAGAAGGTGGACTGTAGACAAATTTAAGCTAGCCTTGCAGTATGTGGTTCTACCACCTCTTTTACTACTTGTATTGCTTCATCTAAGGGAATCTTAGTGAAAAGCTGGACCACATCAAAACTAACAATTTTATCGCCCAAATCTATCTTAGTGTGTTTAATGAATTCAACATGTTGGTTGGAGTCTTTGATGTAAGAACTGGTTTTACCAACCAGAGGTGTTAAATTTCTTGTGACATAATTTGCTAATTCGTATGTGGGTGATGCTATGGCATTGACTATAGGTCTCAAGGGGACATCTGTTGTATGAATTTTTGGGGCTCCATAAATATGTGGTGTAATTTCAGTGTGAGGGGTAAGGTGAATTTTTAATTTTTCGTCTAGATTGGCTTCTTTAATGGCTTTTTTGATCAGGCTTGTAATTTTAGAGATGGGGTTTTTCTCTAGCTTTTTGTAGCTACCACTGTTATATAAGTGGTCCTTCATTTTGTTTATGCAATCTTCATGATTCATTGCTACAGTGGTGCCTCCCTTGTCAGCGTTTAGAATGACAATGTCATTGTTATTCCTCAGATTTTTCAGGGCTTTAAGTTGTTCATGGCTTAGATTCTTTTTAGGTGGTCTCACTTTCCTTAGGATGATTGCGCATTCTTGTCTGACAAGTTCTTTGTATTCATCACTGAGCACCTTGATTCCATCTTCAAGATTGCAGATAATTAAAAGAAAAAAAATAAACATCCCTCACTTGAAAAACATAGATTAATATAGACTCAATTAAAATTAACATAAATTAGGTAATATATCAAAGGATATAAACGTAGTTGAAAAAGAAAACCAATAACATTTAATTTAAGAAATTAATTAAAAAATATAATAATATATTCATGTAAAATAAATAAAATTAAAAAAGAACTTAATTATAAAGAAAAGAAAACACAATCAATAATGAACATTTTGTAATATGTCATTAAAACAAATTAAAAATTATAAGAATATTAATACAAAATTTAAATAATAAAAATGAATTTAAATTCAAATAATTTAGACGGTCGGCTTACCAACTTGACATCTCAATCAACCATAACCATATTTATTGATATAGTTTCTCTTCTTTGTAAATCAGTCCTAATGATGAGTCTTGGTCTAGACTCGAAACATCGACAAATTAAAGATGAAAAATGTGGAATATCCGAATTCAGTTTCTCAAATTATTTTTTATCAATTGATTAAAAACAAGTTTTTCTATTTGTAATTTACCTCATTAGGTGTCTAGCTTCTTAGGAAGGGGAGCCCTTATTATAACACTCCCTCCATCCCCCTTTTCCTTTATTTTTTTGTAAGAGGTGGTAATTTCTTAATTAGCCTGATCTCCAAGGTCAATTATGAAGATGGAGTTACAAAAAGGCTTCTTTTTCAGAGATTGTAGAATTAAAAACTAATATCATCATTGCATCAACTTGTCGATAGCTTTTCGGCAATATAAATTTCATCTCGATCAGATTCTTGGATTTAAAGTTATGCCCAATTGAAGTTTGACATATTATCTAAAGCCACATCAACATTGGGTTTCCACATGGCATCCATGTGGCTCCTAGCTAGCCCACGTGGAACCACCATGTCAACATAATGTATGGTCCACATCAAGACAATACCTCCATGTGTATACCACATGACACATGCCACATCAACTCGAGCATTGGGTCCATCAAGTCCATCGCTAATGTGTTTATGAAGCTTCCACCTTATATCTGAGGTATTCTTAGGTAGGTGTCACAAAGAAATTTCAACCCTTTTTACCCCTAGAGACCTTTGGATCTCTAGATCTAACACTCACAAAATTTATCTAGTGTGGGACCCACTAGATGATGTTAGACTACCCATGAGTCTGACCCCTCACCAAATTTCACACCCATGTCATACTCTGGATGTTCAAATCCCGGATATAGACCACAATGAATAACGAGAATCCAACCCAAATGAGATCTTACATGGAGGTTGCCCATTTCTAGTTCTAGATCCATGTCAGATTCATCGTAGCACCTCTAAATCACCTGTATCCAAGTTACGTCCATACCATGCCACTTGATGATATCACTCCTTACAACATCCAATATTAACAAAGAAGATGGGCAATGGGAAGTGAGTGGAAATCCACTATTAAGGTCCCATGATGGAACTATGTCTTTATCAATCAAGCCCCACCAGTGCACTTAGACTTATTGTATTGTGCAATGACTTTTTTGGAAGTTGGCATTGCCTAAATGGCTTGTGGAATCTTCCATGTTGCCATTGATCTCAACCAAGCTATCATTGGTTTCAAGGAAGTTCCATGGTTATTATTGTCTCTTGTAGAGAATCATGATAGTAGCAAGCTTATTAGAGAAGCCATAATATGATGACTATGTTAGATAGGAATATGAGGATTTGGAGAAAAGTCTGCCTCAAGAGATTAACTCAGACACTCTTGGAGATTTCACAGTTGGATAATTATTGGAAAGATATTTCCAATGCTATATTGAAGTCTACAAATAGGCATCTTGGATCACAAATTATTTCCAATCAAAGTTGAGGTGCCCCAAAGTTAGATGGGAAAGTTAAATGTGGCCTTGGGTAAATGTGGTGACCAAGTTTGGCAGTTAGACAGAGTTGGAAGATCCTTTGAGAAGAGTCACTAAAGGAGAGCTGGGTAGACATGGACTATACCATAAAGAAGCAAGGAAGCACTTCATTGGCCATAGGTTGAGCCCACTTGACATCTTGGCCTAGCGGGGGAAGACCGATGGAAATACCCTAGTATATTTGATAAAGTGAAATATTAGAATGAGTGGGATGATGTCAAAAGGTGATACCATCCTGTTTGAGTTACCTCAATGGAGTCCACCTAGAGGTATTCACCCAACATGATTAAAAGGGGCGCATAAGGTTAAGTGTTGAGATATAAGTTGTCAAACGACCAAGGAAAGCACATTCCAATGAGAGTTGAGTGGGAGGTCCCCATTCTAACAACTCAGCCTACTGAGAGCTAGCCTAGAGGGATTACAAAGAAGCATACAATGGAGAGTTATCCTAGTGGAAAATTGAAGAAAATTTTATAAAGGAAATTGGCGGAAGAACAAGGCCTTGGGGACACTTTCTCTCTCCTCCCTGATAGGGAGGTGGAAACATATTATTGGCTCTCAGCAGGCAATGTAGGTTGATGATATTAGCATGATGTGGTCTAATTAGAGGTGGACATGTGGCAGGAATTTTTGGCATTTTTAGGTACCAAAAGAGGCCATTTTTGGTGGACACGTGGACCACTCACAAGTCAACAGATGGCGTAGGTGACATTAGCATGATATCATCCCGCTGGTTGGAGCCTGATGAATTTTTTAGGTGCACAAAATGGAAGCACCAGGTACCAAGAGTTTGGACACGTTGACATTGATATCTTGGGAATAAACAATCAATGAGCAGTGAGCAGGCAGACCCCACTTAAAACTAAGCCCTCCAAAGCATTAGCCCAAAAGTTTATTAACAACATGTAGAGAGGATGTGTTAGGCTATAGGTATTGAGCTAAAGAGTCTTTTTGATAAAGCAAAATCCAATTAAAAGGGCATTAGGCAGACCCCACGGGATAAATAAGCCTGCCAAGAGGGGCCCAAAGGATTTTAAAGAGAAGGAATGCGAAAGAACCGAGAGGAGGTTGTCGGGACACGATGGAACTAACATGGCAATATGGTAGTCAACAACCAATGAGAAGTAATCATGTTGACCCCATTGACAATTAATCCTACAGGAATAAGCTCGAAGGTTTATAAACAAAGCACAAACAAAATCAATAAGATAGAGAGAGCTCCGGCCTTGGCACTAGCACTTGCCCAATTTGTGTAGAAATAAGACCAAGGTCATGAAGCATATAATAAAAGGAATTCAGCTGGTGATGGTCATGAAGCATCTTAGCTCCTAAAGGCTTAGACAATGGTCAGAAGTAGCAGTTCTATGGCGTAAATTCAAACTAGTGTTGGAAATAATACTGAAAAGGGGGCTGAATCAATATTATCAAACTAATAATTTTTCATTTCCATAATTAGATTCATAAATGATACTTCAGTTAAGGGAACTCGCGTGTACACACAAGTGTGTTTAGTGCAACTAGCGTATATCGAGCAAACTTATGATTTAGTTAATTCATCATATATTGATCTTTAATCAGTGCATCAAAACCATATAAACAGTAACCAGGTGCAGTAAAAACAAAACAGATCATCACACATAAGAAAAACACATGAACAACAAGAAATAAGGTGGAAACCCAATGTGGTTGAAAACCACCTATTGCAATCATCTCTCTCTTCTTTTAATAATAAGGTGCAATCTTATACTAGTATGTAGGATTCTACCCGCAGAAGGCTACAACATTCTTTAGTTCTCCAGCTTCTACTGGAAGGGAGCTACTACCCCATAGCTCTTGTACTAGATGATATGTTTACTAGTATGTAGGCACCGACCTAGAGAAGGCTACAACCTTCTCTTTTCTTCCAGGGACCATGTTTCATAAATTTTCAAACTGGATCCATCAACAACATCATTAATCATCAAATATATCTGCATCAACCAATCTCCTTTTGAACCAACCACAACCAAATCAATTAATCACTCAATCATTCAAAATTTTGTCACCAGAATATAATATCCAGAACCCAAGCAATATCCCAGAACACTGCAACAGCAAACAGAAGCAACTAATGTAGGTTTTAACCCTGTGCAAAAATTACCTACACACAAATTCTAAAACACGGAAAATAAACAACGCAAGAGCATAAGACATAAAACACATATACACAAAGATTTTCCCCTAGATCCCAAAACCAGGACTACCAGCTTGATTTTTCATTATGTTCCTTTCAATGTTACAATACATATTATACATGGCAAAGCATCCAATACCATGGACTGAAAAACCATCACATCCAAAACCATGGACCGAAAACCATCGCGTCCAATATCATGTGCAAAAAACATGCACAAAACCATAGGTGGGTCTGCCCAACCTAACATAGGGTCCAAAACAAAAATTTTCCAAGGCGCTGGCCCAAAACCCATAAAGTGGGGTTACAGGTACGCCTCAAACCCCCTGTGACACCCCCTACTACACAACCGATGCAATGAAGGGGGGCTCTGCCCCCCTCTAACCCCCCGGTTAAGTACGTGGGCTAGTCGTGGAAAGAATATAACACAACCCAACATTCTCCACTTGTTGTTTTCTTTCCACAGGGGGCCACAGGAGAGCCTAGTCATTTTTCTAGCCCTGAAACACCCATTGTTTCTCTACACCAAGAGAACTTCTCAGAGCTCACAGATTTTGTCAATGCATCTGCAGTATTCTTCAAAGTGTCCACCTTTACCAGCAACACCTTTTTGTCTTCTATCATTATCCCTCACAAAGTGATACTGAACATCAATGTGCTTTGTCTTTGAATGATAAGCAGGGTTCTTTGCCAAGAAGATTTCACTTTGGCTGTCACAGTCTATCCTTATAGCTCCTTGTACTAACCCCATACTTGAACACAATCTCTGCAACCAAAC